>ML095750.1:34947-70906 GCA_003697995.1 Taxidea taxus jeffersonii | reverse complement strand
TAAAAAAAAAAAAAAAGTCTTGGAGCACCTGGGTGGCTCAGTTGGTTAAGTGTTTGCCTTTGGTTCAGGCCATGATCCCAGGGTCCTGGGATCAAGCCCCAGGTTAGGGGTCTCAGTGGGAGCCTGCTCTTCCCTCTCCCTGTTGCTACCCCTGCTTGTACTCTCTCTCTCTGTGTCAAATAAATAAATAAAATCTTTCCATTAAAAAAAGCAAGTTTTCATTCTAGCCATAAGTAACAGTCTTCCCAAGATACATGAACCATGTTTTTAAACAGTCATATCACTATGAGACGCACTTTTTAAGTTTTTATTTAAATTCCAGTTAGTTAGTTAATGTACAATGTAATTTTACTTTTCAGGTGTACAATATAGTGATTCAACACTTCCATACAACACCCAGGGTTCATCACAAGTGCACTCCTTAATCCCCATCACCTATTTAACCCACCCAGCTCCAGTCTCGTAACTACTGGTTTGTTCTAACAGATGCATTTATAATAAAGTTTTACTTTTATGTTTAAAAAAAAGTCTTGCTGCTCATTTTAATCAGTTGGAGCTGTACCTGGGGCTCCTTTAATAAGAAAGGATCCTCTTATTATACGCAACTGATGAATTATTGAACACGACATCTGAAACTAATGATGTACTATATGTTGGCTAATTCAATTTAAATTAAAAAAAGAAGGATCCCCTGAAAGGAGATGAAATGGTCCCAAATCTTAGTGCCTTCCAGCTGAAGCAAACACAAATAATCCTTGAAGGAAAGCATCCTTAGTTTGGATCCCCAGATTTCCAAAGATTAAAACCAATCAAAGATAAACTTACAAAGATAAGCATGGCCCAAGAAACAAAACCAATAACATGAATCAACAGAAACAATACATGGCAGAATGTAAGATATACTGAACAAAATGAGCAAGCAAAAGAGAATATCAAACAACAAGAAAGAGCTGGGGAGAGAAGGAACAGAGCTTCTACAAATCAAAGATTACAGTATTGAATTAAAAAATAAGAGGAATAAACTACAGATCAGAGACAAATACAGAGAACTAATAAACTGGAAAGGAGTTTTTTTTTAAGATTTTATTTATTTATTTGTTAGAGAGAGAGAGAGAGAGCACGAGCACAGGCAGACAGAGAGGCAGGTAGAGGCAGAGGAAGAAGCAGGCTCCCTGCCGAGCAAGGAGCCCGATGTGGGACTCGATCCCAGGACGCTGGGATCATGACCTGAGCCGAAGGCAGCCGCTTAACCAACTGAGCCACCCAGGCGTCCCTGGAAAGATCTTAATAAAGTACCCAGGATATAGCCAGAATAACAAGGAGACAGAAAGTATGAAAGAGAGATTAAGAAAAGGATGAAAGAAAACAAAATTCTAAAACATTTCTATTTAGGGTTCCAAAAAGGTGAGAAGAGAGACAATGGAGGAAAACCATTTTGTATTTGCAAAGATTCTGGCTGATAATTTTCTAAAATGATAAATGAGAATTCACAAATAGAGGAAATACACTGAAGTTGTTTGATCCATATGGAAGTATAGGTCAAAATGGTTTAATATTGTTAATTACACATGGTTTAACCTATACCAAGCTAGATAAAGACAAAGAAACACTTAAATTCACTGTAGTGAAAATGCAGAATACCAAAAACAAACTATCTTAAAAACAACCTGAGGAGCGCCTGGGTGGCTCAGTGGGTTAAAGAGTCTGCTTTTGGCTCAGGTCATGATCCCAGGGTCCTGGGATCTAGCCCCACATCGGGCTCTCTGCTCAGCAGGGAGCCTGCTTCCTCCTCTCTCCCTGCCTGCTTCTCTGCCTCATTGTGATCTCTGTCTCTCAAATAAATAAATAAAATCTTAAAAAAAATGAGAGGGGCGCCTGGGTGGCTCAATGGGTTAAAGCCACTGCCTTTAGCCCAGGTCATGATCTCAGGGTCATGGGATCGAGCCCCACATCGGGCTCTCTGCTCAGCGGGGAGCCTGCTTCCCCCTCTCTCTGCCTGCCTCTATGCCTACTTGTGATCTCTCTCTCTCTCTCTCTGTTAATAAATAAATAAAATCTTAAAAAAAAAAACCAACCCTGAGAGAGGGCTCCTGGGTGGCTTAGTTTTTAAGCTTGTGCCTTTGGCTCAGGTCATGATCCCAGAATCCCAGGACTGGGGCCCACATGGGGCTCCCTGCTCAGCAGGAAACCTGCTTCTCCCTTTCCCACTTCCCCTGCTTGTGTTCCTTCTCTCTGTGTCTCTGTCAAATAAATAAATAAAAAATCTTAAAAAAAAACCTGAGAGAAAAGAAATAGGATTTATAAAGAGATGACAATTAGGCTGATCAATTTTTCAAAAGCAAAAAAGGAATCCAAATGACAGTGGAATAAAATTTTAAAGTACTGAGAAAAAAGAACTGCCAACCTAGAAATGTTTACCTCACAAATCTTCACTCAAGACAAAAAGGCAAAAAAACCCAGTTATGTTCATATACACACAAACTGGGCATTTACTGTCAACAGATGTTAACCAGAGAAACTTTTAAAATTAGATACTTCGGAAGGGAGGAACAGACTCCTATTAACAAGACCCATTCTGCTTGGTAAAGGACAGAGAATGTCAGATGGGATTAACAATATATAATAATTTGTTATTTATAGCCCCAAATATAGACTCAGAAAAGCTGAAAAACAGAGATGGAGAAAGACATAACAGGCAAATACTAATAAGTTGTAGTAGCTATTTGAATATGAAAGTAGACTTTAAGATAAAAAATGCATTATTAAGGATGGAAAAAGTCAGCAAGTAATGTAAAATATTAAATTCATCAGGAAGATTAAAGTTATAAATTTAAATGATCTTAATAAATTGCCTCAAAATAAATAAAAAGTAAAAATTGAGAGAATTATAGGGAGAAATTGACAAATCAAACATCATAATGGGAGATTTTGAAATCCTGTATTATTGATCCCAGTGTCCTGGGATCAAGCCCCACATCGGGCTCTCTGCTCCATGGGGAGCCTGCTTCCTCCTCTCTCTCTCTGCCTGCCTCTCTGCCTACTTGTGATCTCTGTCAAATAAATAAATAAAATCCCTTTTTAAAAAAAGAAATACCTTTAAAAAATACTTTGTTATTGGTAGATCAAAGGGAAAAAAACTCAATAAAATTTGCAAATCACAAAAAAATTTGCAAATTACAACCCAATGTCTACCTTATTAGGCTCCAAGACCAGTAATTAGAGAACCCTATGCCCAAGAACACATTCTTCTTGAACACAAATGGAAAAATTACAAAAACTGATGACATACTAAGTCATAAAATAACCACATAACCACATAAAATGCCACAAAAACATATTTTCCACAGCAGCAGTGTCCACAATAGCCATACTGTGGAAGGAGCCAAGATGTCCTTAAACAGATGAATGGATACAGAATATGTGGTTCATATATACAATGGAATATTACTCAGCCATTAGAAAGGATGAATATCTACCACTTACAATGACATGGATGGATCTGGAGGGTATCATGTTATCAGAGAAAGACAATTATCATATGGTTTCACTAATATGTGGAATATAAGAAAAAGGGCAGAGAACAATAGGGGAAGGGAGGGAAAACTGAATGGGAAGAAATCAGAGGGAGATAAACCATGAGAGACTCTTGACTTTGGGAAACAAACTAAGGGCTGCAGATAGGGAGGAGGATGGGGAGATGGGGTAACTGGGTGATGGACATTAAAGGAGGGCATGTGATGTGATGTGATGAGCACTGGGTGTTACATTCAACTAATAAATCACTAATAAATCAATAAATATATCAAAAACTAATGATGTACACTATGTTGGCTAACTGAATTTAAATTTCAAAAAAGCTTGTTTTCCAGACATAACTTAATTTTCTATAATAAAATTAGATGGTAAGACCAAAAGAATGAACCAAATCAGCTATGTTAAAACCTCTCATAATGGGGTGCCTGGGTGGCTCAGTCAGTTAAGCATCTGTCTTCAGCTCAGGTCATGATCCCAGACTCCCAGAATCGAGCCGCACATCGGGTTCCCTGCTCGGCCAAGATTCTGCTTCTCCCTCTCCCGCTCCCCATGCTTGTGCTCTCTCTGTCAAATAAATAAAGTAATCTTTAAAATAAAATGAATAAAATAAAATAAAATAAAACCTCTCATAACAATTCATGGATCAATGAAACAATCAAAATGAAAACTAAGATATTTGGGGGCGCCTGGGTGGCTCAGTGGGTTAAAGCCCCTGCCTTTGGCTCAGGTCATGATCTGAGGGTCCTGGGATCGAGCCCCGCATCGGGCTCTCTGCTCAGCGGGAAGCCTGCTTCCTCCAATCTCTCTCTGCCTGCCTCTCTGCCTACTTGTGATCTCTCTCTCTGTCAAATAAATGAATAAAATCTTTAAAAAAAACTAAGATATTTGGGACTAAAAGACAATGAAAATAATACATAACTGTGAAGAGTCAAAACAGGAGTTGGCACTTTATCATCTTGAATGCTTATATTAGAAAATAAAAGAAGATATATATTTAACATTGGGTTTCATCCTAAGAATTGGCAAGGACAGAAAAAGGGAGGGATGAGTGGAACAAAACCCAAAGAAAGCAAAACAGGGATAATAAAGAATGGAAATGAACAAACTAGGAACACAGAGCTATAATAGAAAGAATCAAAAAGTCACAAAGTTGATTCTTTGAAAACATACTAGAAAGGCTGTGAAACTTGCTCAAGGCTACATGGCCAACAAATGGAGAAGCCAGGACTTAAATCTAGATAGTCTGTCTCCATAGTCCAGGTTTTTCACTACTATGCTCCACTGCCCTAAAAGTGCTACGTATAAAAAGAAAGGATTGTCATGTTTGACCTCATTAATCTTAATGACCTCATGTATCATGAGTATCATAAAGCAAGATATATTACAACACATACAATTAAGAAAAGATTAGTATTCAGAATAAAAACTCTTATAAATCAATAAGGAAAATACAATAACCCAATAGACAAATGGGAAAAACATAGGAACATGCATTTCACCAAAAAGAAAACATGAATATCCAATAACCATATGAGAAGATGCTCCACCACGTAAGTAATCTATGAAATGCAAAATAAAAGTATAATGCAAGGATATTTCATGTGAGTTGGATTGACAAAACTTAAAAACCTACTAACAAACATTGGCAGAGATGTAGACCTATGGAAATTCTTATCTACTGATAAACTGGTACAATGCTCTGGAGAAAAATTTGGGTACTATCTTGTATGAACATTCATATACCCCATGACTTGGAAATTCTACTCCTAGATATATATCCTAGAGAAATTCTTGAACATGTATATCCTGAAACATACACAAGGATGTTAATAGCAGAAAACAAAAAAACAAAAACAAAAACAAAAATCCTGGAAATACCTTGTGTCTACCAAAAGAAAAATGGAAAAATTGTGGTATATTCACAGTGGAATATTACATAGCAATGAAAATAACTATAATTATGCAAAACAAGGACGATGCTTTGAAACATAATATTGAGTGAAATAAGGAATTTACAATAGGGTTCTATTTTACGAGGTTCATACACAGGCCAAACTGAATATATCATTTAGATAGGTAGGTAGGCAAATACAGAGATTTATAAAAGAGCAGAACAACAAAATATGCTTGCATATAGAAAATCTTGAATAAATCTCATTTTTGTCTTTTTAATTTTCATCCATTATTTAAGTATTACCTTAAGAAGAAACAAGAGAACCAATGTTGATCTTACCTGCAGAAACATTGAGGAAGTTCTCCTTGGCCATATAAAGGAAACAAAAATGGAGTGTTGCCATAACGTCCAAGACAGTGAAGAAAGTGTTTGGTAGCTTTGAGACCATCTATGGTATTGCTGGCTGTCTCTGATGTCATTGCAATTGAATGCAGGACAAAGTATTGGAGGCTGGGGGTTAATTTTTGTGTTTTTAAATACTCGGAAAATGTAATCTCCTCATAGGCTATGTAAAGATAAAAATTTATCAATTAAAATTAAAACCAAACTTCATTTTAAAAACACTGCACAAAAGACATCAAGCCTGTTCAAGACTCTTGGCAAGAGACCAAGATAGTAATACTACATTTTGGACAGAGACCACAGATGTTAAGGGGAAAAAAAGAACTAGAAACAATTTTACTACCTTAATTGAACTAATCGCACAATTTCCAAGCTTTAAATGATGAATCTTTATTTAGTATTTTACAGACTTAAAAAACTAGAAAAACATTAAATAATTCATTAACCATCACAATAGGTTTCCATAAGTGGCAATATTTAATTTGTTATCTTTAAAATGTCAAATAATGTCAATAATTTTTTTAAAGATTTTATTTATTTATTTGACACAGAGAGAGCACAAGTAGGCAGAGAGGCAACGGAAAGAGAGGGGGAAGCAGGCTCCCCGTTGAGCAGAGTACAACGCGGGACTCGATCCCAGGACCCTGAGACCATGACCTGAGTCAAAAGCAAAGGCTTAACCGACTAAGCCACCCAGGCACCCCAATAATGCCAATAATTACACTTTGAAATATTAAATACATATGACAAATGGCAATTTTTGGTGAAAACAGTGATAGAGCGATACTTAATTTTTTGGAAATGTGTATTTTTTACTAAAACTAAGAACAATAAACTATGACTAAAAAGTAATGAAGTTGATTTCTGTGTGGCTAATGGAACCAGTCTTACTGCCTTATATCACACCTCAAAACAAGGGACCTAAAAACTACTCATTTAAAGACTAGAAAAAAAAATGTAACTAGACTGCTAGTGGTAGGAAATACAATTCTGTGACAAAAGAAAAAAAGTAAAGATTATAAAAATTTACTGAGATAACATAAGTTTACACCACTGTGAAGAATGATTTGGCAGTACCTAATGGACATAAAGCTTTAAGAGTAAGAGCTTGACTTCTAATATTCCATCAAGTAAAAAAAATACTGCTATATTTCTCATTTTAACTTTATAAATGAAACATCAATAGAATATTCCGATTTTGGATAATGTTTCCAGCCCAGTGCACTAAAAAGTATAAAGCTCTGATACTGAGATACTCAATTTTCAACAAACTCTGAAGTAACTGTATGATTTGGGTCAATGCCAAGACTAGACTCTAATACAGTGGTTCACACTCCCCATACCATCTAGCCTCTTTTTCTTAATCAATCAAAATGAATAATTCAATATACCAAGCAAAAGTAATCCTGGGAAAATGAAAAAATACACAGATTTTTTTTCACTGCTGAAAAAAATTAACAGAACAATGAAAAGAGACTTTCATCTATGAAGAATTAGTTGACAGCAGTACTTAATTAATAAGAATAAAAACTAAACACCCAGCATAGCACTTCCACAATGATGAAAACATTCTATAAGTATACTGTAGCCATAGTAGCTAATAACCACATGTGGCTCCTAAGCACTTCAAATATGGCTAGTCCAATGGAGGAACTGATTTTTAAATTTTAATTAATTTTAATTTAAATAAGTACATGTTGTTCATGACTAACCTACTGGATAGTGCAGAGTAAGAAATGTACTTTAACAAAGACATGAGTGGCTTACATCAGAGCAAGCATATTAAAATAAGAAAGTTCAAATAATTAGAGAACACAATTTAATGGAAAACAATACCTTTATATTGATCAGGATGTTTTTCATACTCCATACAAAATGTAAGAAACTTCATTAGCATTCGCTTTTCTACCATAGTAAGTTGTTTGCTATTAAAGACATCTGCTCTAGAACAAGGAACCTGAAAAACATGATTGTAAGTTAAGAAACTGCCTCCTAGTGATACAAGTATTCTAAATCACATTTTTCCCCCTTTAACTATAACAAGATCATTATTTCCATTCTAGTCATCCGTGTTACCTTCCATCAGTTCTAACGGCATCTCTGTTGGGTTCAGAGCTAATTAACTTGTGAGCTCTCTTACTTAATTCTGCCAAGTTGTTCTTTATGCCATTAAAAGGCCAATGGCATGTCACCCCTAACTGGGTACAAATGACAGCTCAAATCTAGCAATACTGCCTAATATTAACTATTTCTCAACACCAACATCAGGCTTCAGAATAACTCATGAAAATATTGACACTAGAAATTTTAATTGAGTAATCTCTTAACTATTTATTTTTTCCATACAGGATTGGAATTCACTGCTTTGCCAGGAAAATAACAATCCTATTTGCTTATCCTTCCAAAACAAATCATAATAACTTAAGTTCATACTCCGTTACAATACTTGAGTAGCAAAGTACCTGTTCCACTCTTCCTTCTCGAAATGCAAGAATCCTGGTAATATTTTTGAACTCTGCATATCGACTTACATTAGATTTGATTAAAAGATCAATTAGCAATCCTCGAGAATACAGCAGCTGTACAAAGAAAATATTTTACAGGATGAAGTAAAAGGTAAAATTGTGGAAAAATTGGTAAATGCTAAAGACATATAATTCCATTATATTTTTAAATATTTGTAAAAAGCATTATACCTATTAATATTGTAATACATAACATACTTTATTACAGGTTTACAACTGATTATCTGAAAGTCAAAACCCAAAAAACTCTGGAATCCAAAGTTTTTCCATAGTTTGACAACAAAATGACCCAAACTGTTATAAGGCTCTTCTATCTTTGCCCTGCTTACTGTGAATATTCGTACATCTGACTGCAGAAATATTAATAGGTTTAATTAATTAGTCTAATTAATTAAAGACTGCTAAGAATGTTGCCTCATATATAGCATACCAGCACATGTAGCATATTACTTCTCAAAATAATTTTTTAAAACTAAGTAACAGAACATACCAGGCCCAAGGGTTTTGAACAAGAGACTGTAGCCTTATATAAGAGCAGGTGGTTATTAGGAAGACACAAGCTCGCTGGACTTTCTCACCAAACAAAAAAGAAAAAGAGCGGTTATGTATTTCCACCACAAGAGTTGAATTTTAAGGTCCCTCTATAATCCCAGCAGTCTAGATTTATGTGAGATATGTCTTTCTCAAGAAGTGAGGATGATAGTTATTGCCAGCATGCACAAGAGGAATTGATTTAATCTTTCACATCTCTCATAATCAATATTAGACAAAAACAACTTCAACAGTATTATCTTGCCTGTTCTAAATTTAACCATATGGTTAAGTGCAACAGATTCGGCAATGTCCTATACTGATATACTTTTAAGTGTCTGACTCAATAAATGTTAAAAATGTAAATGTTACATCTCTAATAGGGGAGGGAAAGAAAGCAATCAGCTTTACTACAAAGAAAAAGGGAATTTCAAAAATCAATCTAAACTGTTAGTCTGAGCATCCAAGAGGTCAGTAAAGACTCTGCAAATCAATATTAGTTAGGTGAATTTTTACAAAGTCCAGCATTGTGCAGAACAAAACTGGCATTGCTATTTGGGGGGGGGGGGGGGAGACTAATCCAATTACCCTGACTCAATACAGCGTGTTATTTCATTATCTTCAGCCTAATACCCTACACAACTGATACAGCCCATGATCTGAAGAATAAATTGCCAAGTATTCTGTAATTATAATAAAAACAGATAATTCAAATATCTAATTTGTTTAAAAAATACTTGAAATTAAATGATCCCCCAGTAGTCATAATAATTTCACAAATATTAATACAAACATAAAATGTATTTTCACTTAATAAGATCTAGTAAAGCTTAACATTTAATGCCAGCTTAAAAATAATGCATTTGAGATAACACTGAGGAGAACACATTTCAATTAAAACTACACTAAACTTTTGTCTGAAGCTTAGTAATAACAACTATAGTATTTAAACCTAAGCCTCTTTTTCACCACTCTCTAAGTGATCTAACAGAAATTTCAGTGATGAGAAGCTAAAGAATACCAAATATCCTTCAATAGAAAAATGGATAAAGTTGTGTACTATATATACACAACAGAATTACTTGGTCATAAAAGAGAATGAAATCTTGCCATTTGCAACAACATGGATGGACCTAGAAGGCAGTATACTAAGTGAAATAAGTCAGAGAAAGACAAACACCATATGATTTCGCTCATATATGGAATCTAAAAAACAAAACATTTAAACAAAGAAACAAAAAAACAGACTCTTAACTACAGAGAACAAACTGGGTGGTTGCCAAAGAGATGGGTAGGTGTGGCTGGATGAAACAGATAAAGGGAATTAAGAGTTACAAACTTACAGCTATACATGGAGATGAAAAGTACAGCACAGGGTACATAGTCAATAATATTATAGCAATGTTGCATGGTGACAGATGGTGAGTAATCATGGTGAGCAATGAGTAAATGTATAGAAGTGTCTAATCAGTTGTACGCTATACAACTGAAATTAATATAATATTGTATGTTAATTATACTTAAGTAAAAATAAATGAGAATACTTCATTTTGATTAAAATATTGAGAATTGGATTTAATAATTAATGTATCATCTTTGCTTCACTTGGCCATGTTGGTTCCATAATAATTAAGGGTATGGACTTTCTTAGAAGAGTTTTAATTCTAAGAACTTCAACTTTGATTTTCTCTATTACTCTAAGCAGTATAATATCATACTATAATAATACTACATATACTATATAAAAATGATAAGTATTTTATTTAACTAGCCTATAATAATACTATACCTACTATATAAAAATGGTAAGTATTTTAACTAACCTACTCTGAGTAGTATAAAACTACCTGGGTCATGGGAGCCGGGGAGGGGAAAAAATGAAACAAGATGGGACCAGGAGAGGGAGACAAACCATAAGAGACTCTTAATCTCAGGAAACAAACTGAGGGTTGCAGAGGGGTGGGGGTGGCTGGGTGATGGACATTGGGGAGGGTATGTGCTATGGTGAGTGCTGTGAATTGTGTAAGACTGATGGTTCACAGACCTGTACTCCTGTAGCAAATAATACATTATATGTCAATAAAAAATTTTAAAAAGTAGGAAAAAAAGCCTATATTTATGTGGATGTGTTCTGTAAACTGTAAAGCACCACAGTAATATGTCAATTTTACCATAATGACTTTGAGATGGAATGTATGTAGAAATGTCAAGTAGTTTGGAGACATCAAACTGGACTTTAGGAAAAAGGTAGGGCTTGAAATAGATATTTGGCAATCATCCCAAATGTAGATGCAATAACTGAAAGTAGGACAGACTTTCCAAGGAGTAACTGCCCCAATATCGTGGAATGTACTGCTTTCCACACCACAGGTACTCAGTAAATATTCACTAAATGACTAACATTTAAAAATGATAATAAATCTCTTATATTGCTATGGCTCTACATTCTTTAGCTATCGCTGCTTTTATAGGATGAATTTATTACTAATTATTTTTAAATATATAAAACCATGAAAACTACTATGCAGGATAAAGTACAACTGTCTTGACTGCTCTAGACACATCTGTTTTTAATTTACCCTACAAGAACCACTACTGTGATCCAATGAAACTCATGAAAATACCCAGAAATCTTAAAAGTCTCCTCAAACATCTTAGCATCTAATTAAACTATCTCCCCTCCACTATAATCAGCATTCACTTTCTTTTATACAAGTGAATAATTTCCTACATTAATTCCAAAAGTTGACATAGCACCATCTTCTATCATTTTCCCTTGCAATATTTATACTGTATTTCAGCTACCATAAGGGTTAGAGACTATTATAAACTAGTGTTGATTCTTAACCAACATTTGTATCATCTTCTAAGTTAGACGTTCCAAATTCCTAGTAACTAATTAAAAATGAAAATTCCAGAACAAAGCCTAGTTGTCACTTGAAATCAGTTTTTTATTTTTTAGTTTTGTAAAACTTATTTTCTGTTCATGAGAATAGGAAGACCATTAGTAAACTATGATTAAACTTCACCCAGAAATCACTAGCCAAGGTAACATGGGAAAAATGCTACATTTCAAAGCAGGACAGGGGCACAGTGGCTGGAGAAGGTGGAATAGATGGCGCAGAAATATGAAGTAGGACCAAAGTAGCAGACAACTCAGAGGAGGACAGAATCAGACACAGAGAGCTATGTAATAGAAAGAAACAAAGGGTAGTAAAATTTACTTATATTTTTAGGCATCAGGTTCAAAGAGGGCAGCAGTATGAGTATATGGGATTGTATCAGCAAAATGTGAGGAATATGCAATTACTCTCTCTACTCTGTAACCTGGAACTTCCAGAGAGCACTTAAATTGAAAAGCCTAGTTTTGAGGCAAGTCTATGTTATTTACCATGCTTTCCTACTTCTTTTTCTTATTGTTTGCCCTCAATTTATGGGATTTGATCTGTTTCTTTCTACTTTCTCCCAGCCCTATTTCTAACCTTTTTTTTTTTTTAAGATTTTCATTTATTTACTTGAGAGAGAGAGAGAGAAGAGAGAAAGTGTGCACACACAGGAGCAGGGGAGAGGGGCAGAAAGAGAAGCAGACTCTCCACTGAGCAGGGAGCCTGATATGGGTCTCAATCCAAGGGCCCTGGGATCAAGACCAAAGCCGAAGGCAGACACTTAATCAACTGAGCCATCCAGGTGCTCCCTATATCTAACCTTTTAAGACCATTATCCTGGCTGGTTTTCTATTCTTTCTGTGCTACATTAAACTTGCTTCCTATAAACCCAATACAACATTGTACTCTCCAAAGACTCAGGGACATCCTCTGAAGTTACACTGATCAGAGTTCAGGACTGAAACCTAACCAAAGACAACAGCATTGTTCCCAGCCTCCCAACTATTAAATTATCCTCCAAAGCCATCACACCAGACCAGATGATTTTCAAAAATGCATCCGTTTATTCAGAATGTTCATCATCATACAGATGTTAAAATAGTTACTATATAGAAGGGCTTAAAAAAGTTCATTTAATAAACTATAAATATAACATAAATTTATAATTAGATTCATTAGAATTTTTCTCTTGATAGAATTGACAGGGTCCATACAGTAGGAGAATATTAGAGTGGACTCTGTGCTCCAGTACAAAAGAATTCTTGTGCTATAGTACTGAGCATTTTTTTAAAAGATTTTATTTATTTATTTTGCAAACAGAGATCACAAGTAGGCAGAGAGACAGGCAGAGAGAGAGGGGGGGAGAAGCAGGCTCCCTACTAAGCAGAGAGCCCAATGTGGGACTTGATCCCAGGACCCTGGGATCATGACCTGAACCGAAGGCAGCAGCTCAACTAACTGAGCCACCCAGGCGTCCAGTACTGAGCATTTTTTTAAACATTTTTTAAAGAATTTATTTATTTGTTTGACAGAGAGAGATCACAAGTAGGCAGAGAAGCAGGCAGAGAGAGAGGAGGATGCAGGCTCCCTGCAGAGCAAAGAGCCCGATGCAGGGCTCAATCCCAGGACCCTGAGATCATGACCTGAGCCGAAGGCAAAGGCTTATTAACCCACTGAGCCACCCAGGTGCCCCAGTACTGAGCATTTTTAATGCATTTTTAAACCTATATTTAAAGAATATTTAGCTGAATTATAAATCTCTGGCTACTATCTCTTTATAAAACAAATGTTCCACACTTTAAAAAACAAAATTATGAAAACTGGGTTTATGGTCCCAGATGCTATTTTCAATCAATTAAAAATTAGTATTATTCTAATGATAAGATGAATACTTACTTTTGATACCAAATCAATATTAAATCTCCTGCCTTCTTTAATAATTTGTGAGTAAGTAATCCTATTTTTCTTTGGTTGCAATGCAGTGTCTTCTGCTGTAGGCACATTTTCATTTATTTCTTCTTCTGAAGCTGACTTCACACAGGTTTTATTGTCATAATGTTTTTCTTTTTCCCCTGTTACTTCCACATGCTGTTTTTCTAGTGCAGTCTCTAGATCACTGCTTGGAGTTTGTTCTGTGGGCACTTCACAGATCACACTGCATAATGACTCATCTTCTGAAGGCAGACAGGCAGAATGTGCAGGTTCTGTGGGGTTCCCAGATATCACAGAAGCATGATTTTTCTGCAGTGCACCAGATTCTTCAACATCTTCATGTAAATCCTGACTAATGAGAAATTATAATAACAACACACTTTTGATAATCATACTGGCTACATTTTATACTATTTTAATGGCAATTTTTATTTCTTTACCTCATTTATTTTATCAAGTTCAGTATACACTGTGCTTTATATGAGCCACACAATAAACATTCACCTGTTAAGGTTTTGATACAATATGAAACATAGTTAATATTTTAAAAATACACATAAAGACTTCAGAGTTTAGTAGGGTCTGTCACATGTACACTTTTGAGAATTTAATGCCATCAGGGGAATTGTATTTTAGAAACAAATCAAAAGTGGTTACGAGCACAGCCTTCAGAATAAACAAGACAAGGTCCAAACCCTGACTGTAATTAGGTAACTCTGTGAACTTAGTTATTTATCCTCTCTGATCTAAATTATCCATCTATAACACATAGATAATAGCATCTACCTCACAAGGTTGTTTTGAAGATTAATAGTTTAGTCTTCATGGTATCACATGCAAAGAACCTGTCACAGTGCCTAGCATACAGTAAATGTTCAACAATGGTAGTTATCAAATATTAATATAACTAATGGTGTGACAGAGCTAGATAAAGTCTGCCATAAAGTTTAAGTTGGCTTATCACAATGTGGTATCTAAAAGGATCTTTTTTGTATTCTTTCCTGCTTTATTTTAGTATTAGTGTCTATTACTCTATTTCAAAGTTACTATTACAGTTAACATTTTCAGTTCACATTGCCTTGACTAATAAAACAGGCTCCTGTTCAATCTACCTGCATTATGCATTTCACTTTCATGTTATCCTCCACAGAACCTATATTTCATGAAGTTGACTTACTGCGGGGGTGCCTGAGTGGCTCAGTGGGTTAAGCCTCTGCCTTTGGCTTGGGTCATGATCTTGGGGCCCTGGGATCAGGCCCCGAATCAGGCTCTCTGCTCAGCAGGGAGCCTGCTTCCCCTGCCCCTCCCGCCTCTGTCTACCTGTGATCTCTGTCAAATAAATAAATCTTTAAAAAAAATTGACCTACTGTGAAACACTAAAAATGCCAGTAATAGGCCTTGGGAAGTAAACATCTGCTAACTGATTGCTCAAGAATTTATAGCAGCTCTTTCTTATATGATCTCTAAACCCTACCCCATAAAATCTTCTTCCTGCCTCTAACCCATATCACCTTCTTTATAAACTATTTTCTAGTCTTATATCTTTTGTTTTCAGATATAGCATCTCTCTGAGTCTATCAACTCTAATCTCCATGTTTTGGACTGTATCATTTTTGTCCCCTGGGTTATTCATCCCACTACCCATAATATCGTAATTCTCCTACTCTCAAAAATAAGCATGTACTTTAACAATCCATTGTAAGAAAAAAAATATTTCCCCAAAAAACTTCCTTAAACCAACCATATGTATCATTATATTACTCCATGTCCCCACAATACACACATGCAGTTTACCTTGCATTTATTTATCAGTTCCTTCTAATAGTCCTTTAGTTGTTCAGGATATACTTTATCTCTGAAGTAGACTTTAATTCCCTTGAGGGAAGACCAGAACATCTCTATTTATGTGTCCCTCACAGCATCTACTGCACTCTCTACAGACATGCTATCAAATAAATACTTGGAGAATAAACGGTTTCTACATGCCAACAGGGTGTGTGTGTGTGTTTGTGTGTGTGTGTGTGTAAAAATGAAACAAACTGAATTTGTAAAAAAAAAAAAAAAGATACGAGGCCAGGAAAAAGCAATAAATTATAAATTTGAAGGTCTGAGTACACTTAAAAAATGTCTTATTGGGGCACCTGGGTGGCTCAATGGGTTAAGCCTCTGCCTTAGGCTCAGGTCATGATCCCAGGGTCCTGGGATGGAGCCCCACATCAGGCTCTCTGCTCAGCAGGGATCCTGCTTCTCCCCTCTCTCTGCCTACATGTGATCTCTGTCAAATAAATAAAATCTTAAAAACAATAAAAAAATTAAAAAATAAAATTACAATGAATACAATAAACATTATAATAAAAAAGGTACAATGAAAGAGTAACATAACATAAATGTCAAAAAAATAAAATGCTGGGAAGAAGAGCTAGGATGATGGAACAGTTGAAGGATCCTAAGTTCTTCTTCTTCCTTGAAAACAACTAGATAACTACCAAATCATGCTGAATACCCAAGAAATCAATCTGAGGACTGACAGAACAAATTCCACAACCAGAGGGATAGAAGAGGCCACATGGAGGAAAGCAGGAAGTACAGGGACATGCTTTGGGGGAGAAACAGATCTCTGATGTTGTGGAGGGGAGGGAGCCCTGGTCTGTGAGAAAGACAAGGGAGAGAGAAGCACACAGGGGAACACACAGGGAGAATACTTCTCCAAAGCCACTGGCTGGGTAAACAAGAGGGGTAGATTTTTGTTAATTTTTACAAGCAGCGGGGATTGAAGACTAGAGTTTTAGAGATCCACAGCATGGCTGGGGAGTTTGGAAGGCACACTGCACTGCTCCTGGGGAGAAGACATGAAAACAACCTGGGGACAGAGCTTCATCTAAAGAAGCCCTGGGACACAAGGGGGAGATAATTCCCTCTTCTTAAAATGGGTCCCTGGGAACAAGCACTGAGATCCCTCTCCAGAGACAATGGAACTGCCTGGTTTCACTTCCCTCCCCCACCCCTCAGCATATAAAAAAAGAACACCAGAGCACCTACAGTGGCTACCTTACCTGCTTATATCAGGTCTAACACCCCTGCACTCTACCCCCATTGCCCTTCTTGGTCAAGCTGGTCCTTGATCCTTGGTCCTTGGCAGGACCCTGCCCCAGAAGACCAGCAGAAACCCCTGCTCACACAACATCTCCTGACCAGAGAGTTATGCAAAGATTCAGGCCTAGTGGAAGTAGTATTGGGTCTCATTTAACAAACAGACCAGAATACACCTAGTTAAACTCACCACACTCTGCCCAAGGACAAAACACTGCCCAATGAAGGCAAGGATAGACTGTGCAGATGACTGGCCTGAAGGACAGAGCACCCAAAACAAGCAGCAGAATGCATGCAGCATGCACCAGAGACACACCCTGAAGCATCAGGCCCTGGGCACTATATGACATCTTCTTCATAAAGCCATTATACTCAAAAGCAGGAAACAGAACAAGCTTTTCCAACAAACAAATAAAAACAGAAACCTAGGAAAAATGCCAAGATGGAGGAATTCATCCCAAATGAAACACCAAGATAAGGTCATAGCCAGAGATCTAAGTGAAACAGATATAAGTAATATGCCTGAATGGAGAACGGAAAGCAACAATTATAAGGATAATGACTGGGCTTGAGAAAAGAGTTGAAGACTTCCGGATGGCCCTTACCACAGCGATAAAAGAGTTTAAAAAAAAAAAAAACAGAAATGTAAACTGCAATAAGAAAGATTTGGGGGACGCCTGGGTGGCTCAGTTGGTTAAGCAGCTGCCTTCGGCTCGGGTCATGATCCCAGCGTCCTGGGATCGAGTCCCACATCGGGCTCCTTGCTCAGCGGGGAGCCTGCTTCTCCCTCTGCCTCTGTCTGCCTGTGCTTGCTCTCTCTCTAACAAATAAATAAATAAAATCTTAAAAAAAAAAAAAGAAAGATTTGGAACAGACTGGATACAATGAACGCAAGGATAAAAGAAGCAGAAGAACATTGGGGCGCCTGGGTGATTCAGTGGGTTAAAGCCTCTGCCTTTGGCTCAGGTCATGATCCCAGAGTCCTGGGATCGAGTCCCACATCGGGCTCTCTGCTCAGCAGGGAGCCTGCTTCTCCGTCTCTCTGCCTGCCTCTCTGCCTACTTGTGATCTCTGTGTGTCAAATAAATAGATAAAATCTTAAAAAAAGAAGCAGAGGAACAGATAAGTGATATAGAAGGTAAAATAACAGACAAATATGAAGCTGAACAAAAGAAAGAGGAATTATGGATCAGGAGAATATATTTAAGGAACTCAGTGACTCCATCAAATGAAATAACATTGGTACTATACAAGTCTGAGAACAAGAAGAGAGAAGAGGGGGGCAGAAAATTTATCTGAGGAAATAAGAGCTGAAAGACTCCCTAATCTGGGGAAGGAAATAGACATCCAAATCCTGAGGCACAGATGTCTCCCATCAAAATCCACAAAAGCAGACCAACATCAAGATTTATTATAATTAAATTTGCAAAATATAGCTATAAAGAAAAAAAATCCTAAATACAGCAAGACAAAAGAAGTCCTGAACTTACAAAGGAAGACCCATGAGACCATCTGCAGATCTCTCCACAGAAATTTAGTAAGTCAGAAGACAGTGGCATGATATATTCAAAGTTCTGAATGGGAAAAATCAGCAGCTAAGAATACTCTACCCACCAAGGCTATCATACAGAACAGAAGGAGAGATGAAGAGCTTCCCAGAGAAACAAAAACTAAAGGAGTCTGTGACCACTAACCCAGCCCTGGAAGAAATACTAAAGGGAACTATTTGAGTCGAAAGAAAAGAACAAAATTGACAAAGAGAAGAAAGGAACAGAGAAAAATCTCCGGACACAACAAAACAAGTAATAAAACGGCAATAAATATATAGCTATCAACAGTTCTGAATACAAATGGAATACAAGCTCTAATCACAAGACAGAGGATGGCAAAATGTATAACAAAACAAGACCCATTTAAATGCTGCCCACAAGAGACTCATTTTAGACCTAATGACACCTGCACACTGAACATGAGGGGATGGATAAACATTTATCATGCAAATAGACATCAAAATGAAGCTAGAGTAGATTATAATAAGAGATGAAGAAGGGTATTACATCATAATAAAGCAGACTATCCAATAGGAAGATCTAACAATTTTAAATATTTATATCCTCAATATGGGGGGCACCCAAATGTATAAAAGAATTAATAAAAAACATGAAGAAACTCATTGATAATAATACAGTAATACTACGGGACTTTAACATCCCAATTACATCAAGGGACAGATCATCTAGGCAGAAAATCAACAAGGAAACAATAGCTTTGAATGCCATACTGGATCAAATGGACTTAACAGACATATTCAGAACACTTCATCCTAAAGCAGCAGAATACACATTCTTTTCAAGTGCACATGTGACGTTCTCAAGAACAGACCACACACTAGGTCACAACTCAGACCTCAACAACCACAAAAAGATGTGATCATATGATGCATCTTTTCAGACCACAATGCTATGAAACTTGAAGTCAAACACAAGAAAAAATTTGGAAAAACCACAAATACATGTAGGTAAAACAACATGCTACTAAAAAATGAATGGATCTGGGGTGCCTGGTTTTAGCTCAGATCATGATCTCAGGGACGTGAGATTGAGCCCCGTTTTGGGCTCTGTGCTGAATCTGCTTGAGATTCTCTCTTCATCTCCCTATTCATGCTCTCCTTCTCTCTCTCTAAAATCAATAAATAAATCTAAAAAAAAAAGAGGATGAATGAGTCAACCAGGAAATTAAAGAATTAAAAAGACAGATGGAAACAAAATAAAATGAAAACATGACAGTCCAAGAAAGAAAAATCTCAAACAACCTAACCTTACACCTAAAGGAGCTAGACAAAGAAATACAAATGAAGCCTAAAGCCAGCAGAGGAAAGAAAATAATAAAGATCAGAGCAGAAATAAATGATAAAAAACTAAACAAACAAACAAATAAAAAAACAGTAGAACCAATCAATGAAACTAGGGAGTTAATTCCTTGAATTGTTAAAAGTGGTAAACCCCTAGCTGGACTTATGAAAAAGAAAGGAGAAAGGACCCAAATAAAAAAAATCAGAAATGAGAAAGGAGAAATAACAACCAACACCACAGAAATACAATTATCAGATATTATGAAATTATCAGAAAGTATTATGAAAAATTATATGCCAACAAATTGGACAACTTGGAAGCAATGGATAAAGTCCTAGAAACACATAAGCTACCAAAACTGAAGCAGGAAGAAACAGAAAACTTGAACAGACCCAGAAGCACCAAAGAAGCTGATCAGTAATCAAAAATGTCCCGACAAACAAAAGTCCAGGGCCAGATGGCTTCCCAGGGGGAATTCTACCAAACATTTAAAGAAGAGTTAATAACTTTTCTTCTGAAAGTATTCTAAAAAAACAGAAGAGGAAGGAAAACTTCCAAATTCACTCTATGAGGCCAGCATTACCTTGATTCCAACACCAAAGACTCCACTAAAAAAGGCAACTACAGGCAGATATCCCTCATGAACATGGATACAAAAAAATCTCAATAGGATACTAGCAAATTGAATCTGACAGTACATTAAAAGAATCAATCACCATGATCAAGCAGGATTTATTAATGGGCCACAAGGATGTTTCAATATTCAGAAGTCAATCAATATGATACACCACATTAATTTTAAAAAAAGATAAGAACCATATGATCCTTTGTCAGATGAAAGCATCTGACAGAGTACAACATACATTCATTATAAAAAAAAAAAAAACCTTCAACAAAGTAGGGTTAGAGGGAACATACCTCAACATAATAAAGGCCACATATGAAAAATCCACACCTAATACCATTCTCAGTGGGGAATAACAAAGAGTTTTACCTCTATAGTCACAGACAAGATAGGGATTTCTACTCTTACCACAATTATTTAACACAGTACTGGAAGTCCTAGCCACAAGAATCAAACAATACAAAGAAATAAAAGGCATCCAAACTGGCAAGGAAGAAGTTAAACTTTCACTATTTGCAGATGACATGATACTCTATAAAGAAAACCCCAAAGACTGCACCAAAAAGCTGCAAGGACTGATACACGAATTCAGTAAAGCCACAGGATACAAAACCAGCATACAGAAATCTGATGCATATCTATACACCAATAATGAAGTAGCAGAAAGAGAAATCAAGAAATTGATCCCCTCCTACAATTTTTCCAAAAAATCATAAGATACCTAGGAATAAACCTATCCAAAGAAGTAAAAGATCTATACTCTAAAAACTAGAACACTTACGAAAGAAATTGAAGATGACACAAAGAAATGAAAAAACATTGCAAGCTCATGGATTGGAAGAATATTGTTAAAATGTCTATACTGCCCAAAGCAATCTACACAGTTCATGAAATCTTTATCAAAGTAATAGCAGCATTTTTCACAGAACTAGAACAAACAATTCTAAAATTTGTATGGAACCACAAAATACTCCAAATAGCAAAAACCAATCTTCACAAAGAAAAGCAAAGCTGGAAATATCACAGTTCAAGACCTTAAGTTATATCATTACAAAGCTGTACTGATCAAGCATAATATTAGCACAAAAATAGATACATAGATCAACAGAACAGAATAGAAAATCCAGAAATGAACCCAACACTATCTGGTCAATTAATCTTCAACAAAGGAGGAGAGAATATCCAATGGGAAAAAGACAGTCTCTTCAACAAATGGTGTTGGAAAAACTGGAGAGCAACATGCAAAAAATGAAACTAGACCACTTACTTATACTACACACAAAAATAAATTTAAAATGAAATGAAATACCTAAAAGTGAGACAGGAAAACAATAAAATCCTAGAGGAGAACACAGGCAGCAACCTCTCTGACACTGGCTGTAGCAACTTCTTACTAGATATGTCTCCTGAGGCAAGGGAAATAACAGCAAAAATAAACTATCGGGACTTCATCAAAATAAAAAGATTCTTCACAGTGAAGGAAGTAACCAACAAAACTAAAAGGCAACCTACAAAACTGGAGAAGACATTCTCAAGTGATGTATCTAATGAAGGGTTAGTATCTAAAATTTATAAAGAACTTTTCAAAATCCACACCCAAAAAACAAATAATCCAGTCAAAAAGTGGGCAAAAGACATGAACAGACATTTTATCCAAAGAAGACATACAGATGGTCACCAGAAACATGAAAAGATGATTAACATCACTTATCATTAGGGAAATACAAATCAAAACTATGATGAGATATTACCTCATGCCTGTCAGAATGGATAAAATTAACAACACAGGAAACAAAAGGTCTTGGCAAGAATGTGGAGAAAGGGGAAACCTGTTACACTGTTGAAGGGAATGCAAACTAGTACAGCCACTCTGGACAACAGTATGGAGGTTCCTCAAAACATTAAAAATAGTACTGTACAACCAAGCAATTGCACCACAGGGTATTCACCCAAAGAATACAAGAATATTATCTCAAAGGGATGCATGCACCCTGATGTTTACAGAAGCATTATCAACAATAACCAAATTATGGGAAGAGCCCCAATGTCCATTGCCTGATAAATCAACAAAGATGATGTGAGATATACATATAACATATATATAGCATACATATATATGATATAGGAATAGTACTCAGCCATAAAAAAGAATGAAATCTTGCCATTTGCAACAACATGTGTGGAGCTCATAAGTTAGGCTAAGGGAAATAAGACAGTCAGAGAAAGAAAAACACCACATGATTTCACTCATATCTGGAATTTAAGAAACAAAAGACACGAACATAGAGGGGGAAGAAGCAGAAGAAAACCAAGAAACAGACTCTCAACTATAGGTGACAAGCTGACAGTTACCATAGGGGAGGGGTGGGGGGGTGGCGGGGGTGGGGGTACGGGGGGGGGGGAGAGTTGGGGGGCAGTTAAATAGGTGATGGGGATTAAGGAGAGCCCTTGGGATGAGCACCAGGTGTTGTATATAATGGCTGAATTACTAAATTCTATACCTGTAAGTAATGTATATGTTAACTAACTGGAGTTTAAATAAGAACTTGAAAAAAAATAAAGAATATTTACAGCCCCACTAAAAAAAGAAACAAAATGCCGAGATCTTTACCATTATAATCCAATAATTTTAGTTAAATATAATAAAATAAAACTCAGCATCATTAATGATATAATCCTACCTTTTAGATCTAGGAAAGTAAAGTGGGAAAAGTTCTAGATGCATTAATCAGCAGTTATTAGGCAAGTCACTTAATCTCTCAGATCCATTTATAAAATGGGAAACAGACCAGCTTCCTAACCTTTCATCAGGCTGTTGTACCTTAAATGTGTATGCAAAGTATTTTACAAACTCCAAAAGACTAATCGAACATGAGACAGTAATCAAATATAAAATACTGCTAAACTTTGCAAAGGTCAAAAAACAACTCAAAATACACATATCCAGGGTTTTTGAGATTACACATTGAAAGCTCTTTGATCAGATTACCCTACAATGCCACTGTCATTAGCAACATTAAAAATGAAGAGCAATAATATGGCATGTGATTTGTATATTTTCTACAGCATTATTTATGCTCTACACTTTTATTTTAAAAAGCAAATAAACTGAGCGCCTAGGTGGCTCAGTGGATTAAAAGCCTCTGCCTTCAGCTCAGGTCATGATCCCAGGGTCCTGGGACCGAGCCCCACATCGGGCTCTCTGCTCGGTGGGGAGCCTGCTTCTTCCTCTTTCTCTGCCTACTTGTGATCTCTGTCAAATAAATAAATAAAATCTTTTTTTAAAAAAGCAAATAAACCAAAGTGTGTTCTAAGAGATCTAAGGTGACAACTTCAGTAGAAGTCTCATACCTACAAATTAAACTAAGGAATGACATGATAATCCAACTGCATTTTACAGATAAGACAATATATGGCAACTTCTTCTTCTTATAGACCTTGATAATGACACCATGGAAACTGAACACAGCAACTGATCTAGTCAATGGCTCTCTATTACATTCTGAGAAAAGGGCCTTTCTACAATGAATAGAATGTATTAATGCTGAATAATCTGGAAAACATGACAAAATAATTAAAGGTGTAAGTATAAGAAAAGAAATTTTTCTTTGTAAATTTATCCTACAACTATAAATTAGTAAGACTTACTCTTCTCAATATCATTTTGTGAAATCCCTAGCACTATGGAAAACATATGCAACAAAAACACAAGATTTTCCTTAGTTTCTATTAACAACAATATTTTTGTACTTTGGCTAAGGTTAAATTTAATACCTAACTAGAATTTACAAAGACACCAGAAAACTCCCAAAACTCCACTTAATGCTCTAGTAAACAAAATTCTATTCATCAATACAAACTTATATTTCCTCAAATTTAAAACTTTATATTGTGGTAAAAAAAATTCTTAAAATAGATAATTCAACCTTTTGAAGAAAAATTAATAAATTAAAAACTCAAATTTATAAAATTTAAAGTATCTGAAAAATATAAAAACATACTTGCCAGTTGTAAATGAATGTGGCTGGATTATAAATTCTCAATGGAAACTATGAGTTCAACAATGCTATTATGATTTTAACATATAAAGGAGAAAAAATCTGCCTCATTAGTTCTTATAAAACTTTTCAGTATCAAAAAAGATTTAACAAATGAAATCTAATGTCACTTATATTGCCAATTTGAATTTCAAAGGCCATTTACAGTACAGTATAACAATACTGAGATAATTTTACCAACCTGCAGCTGATGAATACTATTTTTTCTAATGCTTTTTATACTAACTTCCTATATATATATATATATATATATATATGGTATAAATTCAGATATTATCTAGTATTGCTTATCAATAAATTGTATTAACAAAGTAATACCTCAAAGTGAATGCATCTTATTTATGCCTTGTATCAGTCACAGTTTGAGGTAAGTCAAATAAAAAATTGCCAACCAACCGGTTAATTTATTCAGCACAGGTTTTAACTTCTCATTTTTCAGCCATTTGCATCTCTTTCACCACAGTATAGGTTGTTGCAAAAATGGTATTCTTTTACTTAGTTGTATATGCTTTCTTCTAAGCCAATCATTTCTGATTTGCAGAGTATATGTTAAATTGCTAACCAGCTGTTTATTCCTGCAAATAAATGTTTCATAGTTACCCATCAGAGTTAGAAAAAAATCAAACAATCCAAAAGTTATCGTTCCAGAAACTGGCAATATAAAAAAAAAAAAAAGATTGAATTCAATTTTGAATTGCTACAATAAACTATATTGGTATATATTTTTTGCTACTCTAACCAACTTTAAATATTAACATATATTATGGAATATAGCTGAAATACTAACCTCCTGTCACATTTTTCCAGGAACAAAATTTCATAAGATGATATACAGCAAGTACTGCTAGTTGTCTACACAGCAACCATTAGTGTCTTCCTCCCTGGCACAAGAGATGCAATTCCAGAAATGCATCAGGATCATGGCTGATTAAAGCCAATTATAGCAATTTACAACCCTTTGGTGCTGACTGATTTAGGAGTGAGCTGGCTATCCAGTTTTAGCCAATGAGACAAGGAAGAATGTGCTAGAGGCTCCTGATGAAGACACTTTAGCATAATATTAATAAAAAAAAAGGGGGATACATATGGGGCACCTGGGTCAGATAAGTGTCTGCCTTCAGTTAATGTCATAAACTCAGGATCCTGGGATCAAGTCCCACATGGAGCTCACTGTTCAACGGGAAGTTTGCTCCACCCTCTCTCTCTGTGCTCTCTCTCACACATGCATGCTCACATTCTCTCAAGTAAATAAATTAGATCTTTAAAAAAAATAAAAGTGACACATATGTTAGGAAAACTCTCCTCCTTCCTATCATGTTTAGAGGTCTTTGCTGCATGAAAATCTGTTAAGAATTCTGGCAACCACAGAGAAGTGCAGAGCAGCTACCCCAAAGCTCTGATGTGATTAAGATGCTCAATTAATGGGAAAAAATACAAAACAACTACAAAACAAGCAACAGAATGGCAGTAAATACATATCTGTCAATAATTACTTTGGATGTTAATAAACTAAATGCTCCTATCAAGACAGACGATGACACAGTAGATTAAAAAAAAGACCAAAAAAAAAAAAAAGACCTATCTATATGCTACCTATGAAAGACCCATTTATCTGCACATTAAAAGAGAGAGGATGGAGAAACGTTTATCATGCAACTGAATGTCAAAAGACAGACAGGAGAGCAACACTTATATTGGGACAAAATAGACTTTACAACAGACTGTATCAAGAGACAAGGGTACTATATAATTAAAAAGGAGACAATCTGACAAGAGGATGCAAGAATTTTAAACGTTTATGCACCCAACATGGGAGCACCCAAATAGATAAAAGAGCTAACAAACATAAACTAACTGATAATAACACGATAATAGTAGGGGACTTAAAACACTCCTCTTACATCAATGGGATTCATCATCTAAACAAATCAACAATGGTTTTGAATGACATGCTAGACCAGATGGATTTAACATATATATTCACAATATTTCATTCTAAAACAGAATACACATTCTTTTCCAGCCAACATGGAACATTCTCCGTAACAGATCACATATTAGACCATAACACAAGTCTTAAATTCAAAAACACTGAAGTCCTATCATGCACCTTTTCTGACCACAACACTATGAAACTAGAAATTAAGCAGAAGATAAAAATCTGGAAAGATCACAAATACATGGGGGCCAAACAACATGGTCCTAAACAATGAAAGGGTCAACTAGAAACTCAAAGAAGAAATTAAAAAAAAATACATGGAAACAAGGGTGCCTGGGTGGCTCAGTCCATTGGGCGTCTACCTTTGGCTTGGGTCATGATCCGAGGATTTTGGGATAGACCCCTGTGCCAGGCCCCCTGCTCAGCGGGGAGCCTGTTTCTCCCTCTCCCTCTGCCTTTCCCCCCATGCTTGTGCTCACTCTCCCATGCTGTCTCTCTCTAATAAATAAATAAAATCTTAAAGAAAATACACATGGAAACAAATGAAAATGAAAACAAAATAGTCTAAAATCTTTTGGTTTCAGCAAAAGCAATTCTAAGAGGAAACTATATAGCAATACAGGCCTACCTCAAGAAGAAAAGTCTCAAATGAACAACCCAACCTTACAACTAAAGGAGCTGGGGGAAAAAAAAAACCACAATGAAACTTAAAGCCAGCATAAGGAAGAAAATAATAAAGATTAGAGCAACAATAAATGATGAGAACTAAAAAAGACAGTATAACAGATGAATGAAACCAGGAGGTTCATTGAAAAAAACTGAAACAAATGATAAACTTCTAGCCAGACTTATAAAAGAGAAAGGACCCAAATAAATAAAATTACAAATGAGAGAGGAGAAATAACCAACATCACAGAAATACAAACAACTATAAAGAGAATATTCTAAAACATCATATGCCAACAAATTGAAAAACCTAGAAATGGATAAATTCTCACAAATATAACCTACCAAAACCAAAGCAGGAAGAAATTTGACCAGATTACCAGCAATGAAAATCAGTTAGTAATCAAAAACACTCCCAATATACAAAAGTTCAAGGCCAGATGGCTTCACAGGTGAATTCTACTAAACATTTAAAGAAAAGTTAATACCTTTTCTTATGAAAGTATTCTGAAAAAACAGAAGAGGAAAGAAAACTTGCAAATTCATTATATGAGGACAGTATCACCCTAACACCAAAACCAGATGAAGATACCAAAAAAAAAAAAGAGAACTTTAGGACAATATCTCTGATGAGCATAGACACAAAAATCCTCAATAACATACTAGCAAACCAAATCCAACAATACATTTAAAAAAAACGTACACTACAATCAAGTGGGATTTATTCCTGAGATGTAAGGGTGGTACAATATTCACAAACCAATCAATGTGATACATCATCACATTAATAACAGGAAGAATAAAAACCATATGATCATTTCAAGAGATGATGAAAAAGTATTTGACAAACTACAACATCCATTCATGGTAAAAAACCCTAAACTGGTCTAGAGGGAATAGAACATACCTCAACAGAATAAAGGCCTTATTATGAAAACCCCACAACTAAGATCATACCCAATGGTAAGAAATTCAGAGATTTTCCTGTAAGATCCAGAACAAGGATATCTACTCTCACCACTTTTATTCAACATAGTACTGGAAGCCCTAGCCATAGCAGACAATAAAAAGAAATAAGGCATTGAACTTGGTAAGAAAGAAGTAAAACTTTCACCATTTGCAGATGACATGATAGTATACAAATAAAACACTAAAGATTCAACCAAAATACTACTAGAACTGATAAATGAATTGAATAAACTTGCAGGATACAAAATCAGTGTAGAGAAGCCTACCGCATTCCTTTACAGTAATAATGAAGCAAAATAATAATAATGAAACAGCAGAAAGTGAAATTAAGAAAACAATCCCGTACAACTGTACCAAAAACAATAAAATCTGTAGGAATAAACTTAATAAAGTGAAAGACCTATACTCTAAAAACTATAAAACACTGATAAGAGGAATTCAATATGACACAAAGAAATGGAGACATCCTATGCTCATGAGATGAAAAAACAAATATTGTTAAAAATTCTGTATTACAAAAAAATTGTTATTATCCAAATCAACCTATAGATTTAATGCAGTCCCTGTCTAAAGAGCAACAGCATTTTTCATAGAACTAGAACAAACAATGCTAAAATTTGTATGGAACCACAAAAAAAGCCCAAATAGCCAAAGTAATCTTGAAAAAGAAAAAAAAAAAAAACAGAAGTAGTACAATCCCAGACTTCAAGTTATGTTACAATGCTACAGTATTTAAGAACAGTATGGTACTGGCACAAAAATAGACAGATCAAAAGAACAGAATAGAAAGCCCAGAAACAAACCAACAATTACATGACTGATTAATCTTTGACAAAGAAGGAATGAATATCCAATGGTAAAAAGACCGTCTCTTCAGCAAATGGTGCTGGGAAAACTTGATAGCAACACGCAAAAGAATGAAACTGGACCACTTTTTCACCATACATGAAAATAAATTCAAAATGTAATAAAGACCTAAATGTGAGTTTTGAAACCATAAAAATCTAGAAGAAAGCACAGAAAGTAATTTCTGATATTGGCCACAGCAACATTTTTCAAGATAGGTCTCTTGAGGCATGGGAAACAAAAGCAAAAATAGGGGCGCCTGGGTGGCTCAGTGGGCTAAAGCCTCTGTCTTCGGCTCCCGTGTTGGGCTCTCTGCTCGGCAGGGAGCCTGCTTCCTCCTCTCTTTCTGCTTGCCTCTCTGCCTCCTTGTGTGTGATCTGTCAAATAAATAAATAAAATATTTAAAAAAAAGCAAAAATAAACTATTGGGACTACAGCAAAATAAAAAGCTTCTGCACGGCTAAGGAAAGGATCAATGAAACTAAAAGACAACCTGCAGAATGAGAGAAGATATTTGGAAATGACATATCCAATAAACAGTATCCAAAATATACAAAGAACTTATAAAACTCAATACCACCCCAAAAATAATCCAATTAAAAATGGGTAGAAGACATAAAGAGACATTTCTCCAAAGAAGACATACAGATGGCTAACAGACACAAGAAATGATGCTCGTCATCATCAGGGAAATGCAAATCAAAACTATGATATACCACTTTACACCTCTGAGAATGCCTAAAATCAAAAACACAAGAAACAAGTGTTGGTAAGGATGTGCAGAAAAAGGAACACTCTTGCACTGTTTATGGAAATGCAACTGGTGCAGCCCTTATGGATATCAGTATGGAGACTCCTCAAAACGTTAAAAATAGAATTACCCTACAAACCAAGAAAGACCCTACTGGGTATTTACCCAAAACTACAAAAACACTATTTCAAAAGGACACATGTACCCCTATGTTTATATGTGCATTATTTGCAATAGCCAAATTATGGAAGTAGTCCAAGTGTCTGTTGGCTGATGAACGGATAAACAAAATGTGGTACAGACAGACAATGGAATATTATTTGGCCATAAAAAAGAATGAAATCTTGCCATTTGCAACAACATGGATGGAAATAATAAAATGCTAAGCAAAATAAATCAGTCAGAGAAAGACAAATACCACATGATTTCACTCATATGTGGAATTTAAGAAACAAAATAAATGATCAGTGAAAAGAAAAAAGAGAAAGGAAGACAAACCAATAAAGAGAGTCTTAACTATAGAGAACAAACTGATGGATACCACTGATCAGACTGTGGATTTGATGTGCACATGCTAAGAGAGTAGTGTACAAAAACAAGATAATTAGAAGTGAGAGACCCTACATGATTGGCCATCATTAGGGTATAATTACAAAGTCATCAGAAAGTGATAACAACTTTCTTTCTAGGAAAAAAATGCTCATTAAGTGAGGCTAAAGATAAGGAGAAAAAACCATTAACTTGTAGTGTGTGGCTATGAACTGAAAATACACGATTCTCAATAGGAAACAGACTCTTTTAAAAAAGCAAATGAGGAATACATAAAACTGTTCCTCTTTGTATAAAACATGACTGTCTATGTAAAAATTCTAAGGAAATCTAAAAAAAATCCCCAGAATAAGTGAGTTCAGCAAGATGCCAGCATACAACTCAATGCATAAAAACCAACTGCATATCTTGAGACCCAAAATGAACATATGAAAGTCAACATTAAAAAGAATGCTACCTACAATTGCCCCCAAAGACAAACAACTACTTAGGTATACAATTAACAAAACAGGCACAGGATTGGGATGCTGAAAATTACACAAATCTGCAGAAAGAAATCAAAGTCAATCTACATAAATGGAGAGACATACCTTGTCAATGAACTAGAAGACTCAAAATAATAAAGGTATCAATTACCCCCAAGTTGAGTTACAGTATTAATGCAATTTCTATCAAAATTCCAGCAACATTTCTAGACATAGAAAAGCTTATTAAAATGTTATATGAAACGGCACAAACTCTAGAGAAGCTAAAACAATCTTGATAAAAAAGAATTAATTTGAAGGAATTATTCTACCTGACTTTAAGTCCTAATATATAGCTGCAGGAATCTAGACAGTGTGGTATTGGTGTGGGAAAAGACATACATATTAATGGAACAGAATATAAAATCCACAAACAGACCCATCCAAGTACAGCCAATTGATTTTTGACAAATATGCAAAATTAATTCAGTGGAGGAAAAACAGCCTTTATAACAATCTGTGCCAAAGCAATAGGATAACCTTATGTTAAAAAAAGTAACACTGAACCTAAACCTCACACCATATACAAAAATTAAAGATCATGGGCTTAAACATAAAACTGTAAATTTTTTTTGAAAAAATAGGAGAAAATATTCTGGATCTATACCAAAGAAAAAAGTGATAAATTGGACCTCATCAAAATTTAAAACATTTCACCCGCAAAATATCCTGCTTAAAGAGGATGCCAGACAAGCTACATACTTGAGGGAAATATTTGCAAACTATATACCTAACAAAGGACACATATACAAAACATGTAAAGAACTCTGAAAAATCCACAGGAAAAAGCCAATCCAATTAAAAAATGAGCAAGAGATATGAAGAGATTTTCAACAAACAGGATGTAAGAATGGCAAACACATGAAAAGATGTTCAAAGTCAACCATAAGGAAAATGCAAATTAAAACTGCTATGAGATATCACTACATGTCGATCAGAATGGCGAAGAAAGTGAAAATACCAGATGTTGAGGAGTATGTGGGGAAACTGAATTATGAAATTCTGATGGAAATGTAAAATGGTACAGCTCCTCTGGAAAACAGTTATTCAGTTTCTTTTAAAACTAAGCACATAATTACCATATGACCCATCAATTATACACTTGGGTATCTATCCTAGACAAATGAAAATGTTCACACAGAATCCTATAAACAAATATTCATAGCAGCTTTACTTGTAACAGACAAAAGTGAAAAAAGCCCACATGTTCTTTAATAGGTGAATTAGTAAACTTTGGTATATTCATACCATGGAATACTATTCAGCAGCAACAGGGAACAAACTACTAATACATGCAACCACCTGGATGAATCTGCAGGTTAACTACAATGAGTGTAAGAGCCAATGGCAAAAGATTATCCTGTACAGTTTTATTCACATAACATTCTCAAAATGATGAATAATAGAGCTAGAAAAGAGACTAGTGGTTACCAAGAGTTAGAAATTGGGGGAATTGGTAGGAAGGAGATGATCTATAGTTATAAAATGGAAACAGGAAAGATCCCTAGGGTGATGTAACTGCTCAGTTCTTTAAGTTGACTGTGGTGACAGATACATGACCCAACATGTATATTAAAATTATACAAAACTAATCACACATTCATGCCCTACCTCCACAAAATGTAACATCAACATCATCAGTAATGCATATATAAAAAAAGCAACAAAAACAAAAAGCCAGGAACGTGTACCATATTTTTCATTATTTACAAAAGGAAAATCCAAAAGATTTTTTGATGTAGCCAACAAGAATGTCAAGGATCTATTACACAACGATACTCTCTTTCTTACATTAATAAAGGAAAATAAAAACCATATGACCATTTCAATAGATGCAGAAAAAGTATTTAACCAAGTACAGCATCCATTCATAATAAAAACTCTCAAGAAAGAAGAGATTGAGAGAACATACCTCAACAAAATAAAGGCCATATTTGAAAAACTCATACCTAATATCATCCCCAGTGGAGAAAAACTGAAAGCTTTTCCTCTATAGTCAGGAAATAAGACAGGGATGTCCATTCTCACCACTGTTGTTCAATACAGTACTGGAAATCCCAGCCATAGCAATCAGACAACACAAAGAAATAAAAGGCATCCAAATCAGCAAAGAGGAAGTCAAGCTATTACTATCTGCAAATGGCATAGAGAAAACACTAAAACTGCACTAAAAAATTGCTAGAACTGATACACAAATTCAGTAAAGTCGCAGGATACAAAATCAACATATAGAAAGAAGTCTGTTGCATTTCTGTACAACAATGACATGGCAGAAAAAGCTACCAGGAATCAATCCCATTTACAAAAGCACCAAAAACGATAAAATACCTAGGAATAAACCTAACCAAAGAGGCTAAAGATCTGTACTCTGAAAACTGTAAAACACTGAAGAAAGAAATTGAAGATGACACAAAGAAATGAAAAAACATTCCATGCTCATGGACTGGAAGAACAAATATTGTTAAAATGTCTATATTACCTAAAGCAATCTATGCAGTACATGCAATTCTTATAAAAATAACAACAGCATTCTTCACAGAACTAGAACAACCAACCCTAAAATTTGCATGTATCCACAAAAGACCCAGAAGAGCAAAAAGCAATCTTGAAAAAAAAAAAAAAGCATCATTAGAGGCATCACAATTACAGTCGTCAAGTTATATTATAAAGCTGTAGTGATTAATACAGTATAATACTGGCACAAAAGTAAACACATAGTTCAACAGAACAAAACAGAAAACCAAGAAATGGACCCACAACTATATGGTGAATTAATCCTCGACAAAGCAGGAGAGAAGAGCCAATGGAAAAAAGTCTCTTCAACAAATGGTGTTGGGAAAACTGGACAGCAACATGCAGAAGAATGAAACTGGACCACTTTCTTACACCATACATAAAAAGAAACTCAAAATGGACTAAAGACCTAAATGTGAGACCTAAACTATAAAAATCCTAGAAGAGACTACAGGCAGTAACTTCTCTGACATCTGCCATAACTTACTTTTTTCTAGATAGGTCCTCTGAGCCAAGGCAACAAAAGGAAAAATGAACTAACAGGACTACATCAAAATGAAGTTTCTGCACAGTGAAAGAAGCAATCAACAAAACTTAAAAGGCAACCTACAGAATGGGAAAAGATTTGCAAGTGATATATATATGATAAAGGGTTAGTAACCTAAGTATATAAAGAAATTATAAAACTCAACACCCCCTCAAAAATGATCCAATTAAAAAATGGGTAGAAGACATGAATAGACATTTTTCCAAAGAATACATCCACATGCCCAAGAGACACATGAGAAGATGATCATTACCACTTACCATTAGGGAAATGCAAATCAAAACTACAATAAGACATCACCTCACATTTGTCGGAATTAATAAAATCAACAACACAAGAAACAACAGGTGTTAGTGAAGATACAGAGAAAAAGGAACCCTGGTGCTGTGTTGACAGGAATGAAAACTGGTGCAGCCATGGTGGAAAACAGTATGGCAGTGCCCCTAAAAGTTAAAAACAGAACTACCCTAGGATCCTGCAATCACACTACAGGTTGTTTACCCAAAGAATACAAAAACAATAATTTAAAGGCCACACACCCTTATGTTTAGAGCAGCATTATCTACAACAGTTGGTATATGGAAGCAGCCCAAGTGGCCATCAACTGATGAATGACTAAAGATGTGATACACACACACACACACACACACACACACACACACACACACACGGAATATTATTCAGCTATAAAAAAGAATGAAATCTTGCCATCTACAATAACATGGATGCAGCTAAGGTTAAAATGCTAACTAAGCAGATTAAGTCAGTGAGAGAGAGAAAAATACCATGATTTCACTCTTATGTGGAATTTAAGAAACAAATGAGCAAAGTGAAAAAATAGAGAGGCAAGCCAAGAAACAGAATCTTAACTATAAAGAGCAAACTGATTGTTATCACAGGACAGGTGTGTGGGGAAATGAGTAAAATAGGTCATAGGGATTAAGGAGTGCGCTTGTGATGAGCACCTGCTGAACTATGTATAGAATTGCTGAATTACTATAAGATATACCTGAAACGAATATAAAAGTGTATGCTGGGTTCCTGGATGGCTCAGTGGGTTAAAGCCTCTGCCTTCGGCTCAGGTCGTGATCTCGGGGTCCTGGGATCGAGCCCCACATCGGGCTCTCTGCTCAGCAGGGAGCCTGCTTCCTCCTCTCTCTCTACCTGCTTCTCTGCCTACTTGTGATCTCTGTCTGTCAAATAAGTAAATAAAATCTTTAAAAAAAGTGTATGTTAACTGGAAAATAAAAACTTTTTAAAAAATGAATTTTCTCTATGGATATTGGGGAGGGAATGTGCTATGGTCAGTGCTGTGAAGTGTGTAAACCTGGCGATTCACAGACCTGTACCCCTGGGGATAATAATACATTATATGTGTATTAAAAAATTTTTAAAAATGAATTTTCTCACTTAGAGACACTTAAAATATTACTTCCCAATATTTTCTCCTGATTTTTGAAAATATATTCCCAAAGGTTATGACCAATTATTTTTATTTCAAAATTATAATTTTCCATTTTGCTACACTGAATATTATCTAAGAAGAGTTAGAAGAAACTGGAGTAGAATTAAATAATCCTGGGTTTTGATCTTGGACTCCACCACTACCTAGGCTACATGTGGTCTTAACATTTTTCAAGCCATGTGACTTTCAACAAATTAATCTCTATACTGAGGATTCTGTAAAAACTGCAACTAGTACTATCTGCTCTATCTTAGCACAGGATAGTTAAGAATCAAGTCATTAATGTATCGTGTTATTATCACCATTATCATCTAAGCAGAGAAAACTGAAAGTTATATTTCAAAAAAGGCAAACCATCTTATCGACTAACTTTTGGCAACCAACGTCATATATTGGCTTCTTCTGAATAGATGTGAATAAGAAGGCATTAACTCAGTGTATCCTAAATAAATACTTTTCATACCTGGCGTAACAAAACACTTCCACATGTTGAATGGTTTTGTCCTTCCTGCTAAGAGCAATGGCTTCTTCATTTTCAAGAATCTGCTCTTGCCATGCTGGGCTTTCATTCACAATATCACTGTTTTCCTAAATAAAACACAGATGAGAAATTTTAATTAAATTGCACAATATGAACCTCTACTTTTTTGTGAAAATGTATACCTTTCTCAATTAATGCTTTGCCTTTGATGCCATCAAAATTCTGAAGTGACTCCAGCATAGTGTGCCATCTTCAAAGGAAAGAGAAGAAATTTGTGTAAAAACCTACCCTATCAAATGCTAGCTCTGGTTTACAGCTTTCTAGCAGGATATCTAACATTTTGATGCAGTCACTGGATATGCCTGTTTTGACATTATTTA
>ML095750.1:14244-34547 GCA_003697995.1 Taxidea taxus jeffersonii | reverse complement strand
TAATTACATTTTATGGAGAAAAATTATATATACAGCAGTATTTGAATACCAGGGATTTTTGGAAATGTCAAGATATGCCTTTTCCAAATGTCAAGGATCAATTTTTAATTTGTTTAAAATTTAAAAGTATTCGGTACACATTTCTCAGAGAAAAAATTTTTTGAATATATATTTTCAAAAAACTAGTAGTGAAACTAAAAGAACTAGTAGTGAAACATAACTACAATATTCTTTGTTTTAAGTAAACTCACTTCAACAAATTTCTAAACTTACAGATTTCATAAAGTAGGACAATAATTATTTTAAAAGGCTTTTTTTCTCAGGGTCCCTGGGTGGCTCAGTCAGTTAAGCATCTGACTCTTGGTTTTGGCTCAGGTCATGATCTCAGGGTCCTGGGATGAAACTCCAGTTAAGGTTCTGTGCTCAGCAGGGAGTCTTCTTCCCCACTCTCTCTCCCTCTGCCCCTCCCCCAGCTCATGCACTCTCTCTCTCTTAAATAAATATTTAAAAAGGGCTTTTTCTCCTGAATTAAACATTTTAAACTTTAGTAAAATAGGGCAGACATATCTTCTTACTAAGTGTAATTATTAGATTATGTTAAACATACCAACATAGGTAGAAAAGGAGGTAAAATACAAAACTCTGAATGTGTAGACATGGGGTTACCAACCTGAAGAAAAGACTGTGGATCAGCAGACAAACAGTGAAGGGGAAAGGATATGGTCAAAGAGGATGCTGGAGTACAACTAAAAAAAAAGTCTACAAGAATATTTTTTTTAAGATTTTATTTATTTGACAGAGAGAGAGAGAGAGATCACAAGCAGGCAGAGAGGGGGAGGCAGGCTTCCTGCCGAGCAGAGAGCCCGATGTGGGGCTCGATCCCAGGACCCTAGGACCATGACCTGAGCCGAAGGCAGAGGCTTTAACCCACTGAGCCACCCAGGTGCCCCTACAAGAATATTTTTAATAGATCTAACCTATTATCAAAATTTATTTTATAAAATTCCCTTTACTCATCAGAAGTTTTCCATTCAGACAACCAAGGTATATTTGTTGTCTCTGTTGTGAGCATCTAGACTAAATTTTCTCATGGAAGTGTTAAATATACTAAGATAACCCTTATATATACTTCCTAAGAATAAGGTCCAAATTAGGGTTTCTGATCAATACAAATATACGAATATTTAAGGCACATACATAAAATAGTTAAATGCCTACTAGTAACATTTACTTTCTTGATTTATACAGTTTGTATTACATCCAATATTATTTTCCAAATATTGCTTGTTTTTCCACACTCTCACTTCATGCAACAGTTTTATTCAAACTGAATCTTCACTTCATCTTCAACATCAATGTCTTCGTCATGACGAGAAGAACCTTTTAAGTCACCTTCCATCAATTAATTAGTACAACTACAATGCTTATTGTGGTGTTTGGCACATGGTAAGTGTTTAATAAATCTTAGCTATATTATTTTCAGCTAACTGAAAACAATTTTCTAGAATATATCATACACCTTTCCCAAATGTCTAAACTCTTGAGATATAGCAATTTTTGATTCCATGTATGATGCTCTCAATAGGAAGTTCATTTCAATCCACATGTACCATTCACATAAAATTAGGACAATTTTTTTAATCTGTGATAAAAATCAGTAAACTCCATGACATAACCTACTCTCCATATTACTATGCTGTACAGGTCCTCTAAAAAACTTCTTTACAATGATATCCAATAGTTGTAGTAGGGAGATCAAATTCATATTAAATTTTTCCTTGCTTTTTGTTTTTACTGATTCTGGCAGGTGACTTCTATAAATACACAAAAACTACCAATGACTCAGATCATTTCAAATTAATGTATTTTCCCCTGAATAGTTGGGGTTTTTCCTCAAAATATACTACTGAAAGAGCAATTAGTAATATGTGAGATTTTAGAAGGACTGAAATTTTTTTTTCTGAAAGGCTATTTTGGAGAAAAAAAAAATCTGGCCTTATATTTGGGAATGTAATGAGAAAATGGTATCAAGTATATAGGATGTACTCTTCAGCCAACATATCTACGTATATTTAAAAAGCAGTATCTATATTTTGAAAGCATTGGAAGAACATTAACTAAAAAGATGACTACATAATTTTTGTTAAATAAATAAATAAAATGAGGCATCAATCCTATATTACAGAAGCTTAGGGTTTTCTTCAATGTAGGGTTATTATGTGATATAAAATACAAACTAGTAGATTAAAAATCAACTAAAAGGGTTACCTGGTAATCCTTTAGCCAGGACAGTATTCCTGAAAAGCTAAAACTGGCCCAGTTTCCTCCATAGTAGCTTCTTCTGTAACAATAAAAAAATAAGAGTAAAGAAAAGGGTATAAAAATTAAGCCACTGATCTCCATCAGCAAACCACCCTGTACCCTTCAAATCATTTCAGTATTGCCACCTCAGAGTTCAAAACATAATTGGGATGCTGGAAATACTAGGCTGAAATAAAAGTTGGCGTCTCCAAACCCAAAGGAGACTTTCCATCGTATAAGGAAAAAAATCTCTTTGGTCTCCTTAGAGCTTTCTCCACTGATCAAATGCCACTGATCATGTGATTGTGAACAGCTTGATATGGGCATCAAACACGGAATATAAACAAAATTTGACTCCTGGGTTAAAAAAAATGGCTGGGGAGAAAACCTTGGTAGGTCTCAAGGAAAGCCAATGGAAAAAACTACTACGTTTTCTGTAAAAAAACTAAATATCCACTGTCCCCAGCACCACCAAACCCATAACCCATGCCAACATACACACTCACACACACACAAATGGCTACTCTAGAGCTAGTGGCCCTGTGTTATTCTTAGCCTTCAGGGCCGAAAATAAAAGTAGATTCTGGGACACAGCTATTCACTTTTGTAGTAAGTAAAACAAGAACAATATCCCCACTAATAACTGGGTGAACTATTATTCTTCATTCTATAATCCTATGAAGAACACCATTCTGTTTTAGATGACCCAAAGGTCTCCTAACCAGGATCAGGTAAACCTTGTAGACATTGGAGTTCTTATTAACTTCCTTAAGTAAGAGAATTCTTACCAGAATTCTCTAATTCAGTACTACATATCTGTACTTTACTTTTTTCTTGCTTTACTTATAATCTGATAGCTCTCTTGGAGATAATGCAAATTCATTCACCATTCATAATCTCTAATGGCTTTAAAATGTGGGTAGATTTTCACTTATATTAACAATTCTAGATGGCCACGCTTACATGTTGGGATCAGGAGACGTGGAAGCTATGATCCCCTGGGTCAGAGAAAACAGTGGAAGGAGAAGGTGGGCAACAGCCAGTATACAGAAGAGGGAGAAGTGAAGAGAGAGGAGTGTTATAACTAGTGGTATTTCCCATAGAAATTTATACCCTCTTCTCCCTTGCCTGAGAATAATATACATTTCTGCCATCCCTTCCCACTCTCTAAACACTCAAGAAAACTAGAAAACATCCAGGGTGTTTAAAAAAATAAAAGAACTGTCTTTATATTTTTTTGTTAAGATATTTAGATTTCTTTTAAGCCACCTTATAGTCATAAATAAGAAGCTCTGACTATTGGGTAAAAGTTTTAAGATCGAAGTAAATTTATTGGATATATCAAATTATAAGTAATAAATATACATTAGAAATCTGACACTAGGATAGACAAAGGTTTCTTAGATAACAAAGATAATAAACTTAGATAATAACTTAGATAATAAAACTACTAATAAAGTGGAATTCATCAAAATGAAAAAGTTCTACACTAAATACATCATAAAAATGAATGGGCTAGCCACAAACTAGAAGAAAATAGTCATAAAACATATCTGACAAATAAACTGGTATCCAGGATATATAAAGATCTTTTTCAACTTAATAATATGACAAATATTCAAATTTTAAAATGGGAAAAGGGCTTGAACAGACGTTTCATAAAGGAAGACAGATGTGATTAATGAGCACATTAACAAGGTGCTCAACATCATTAGTCATTAGATAAGTACACATTAGTCTATGGCCATACCACCCTGAACACGCCCAGTCTCTGTGATCCTGGAAGCTAAGCAGGGTTGGGCCAGGTTAGTACTTGGATGAGAGATAAGTACACATTAAAAAAAGCATTAAAAATGAAAATGATGAAAAAAACACTACACATTCACCAGAACAGTTAAAATTAAAAGGCTGACAATACCAAGTATTGGTGTGGATGGCCAGAATGCTCATACATTTTTGTGGGAGTGTAAAATGGTACAAATACTTTGGAAAACTGGCAGTTTCAGAAAAAAACTAAACATGTATCTTCCCTATGATCCAGTAACTACATTCCTAGGTATTTACAAACCAGGAAAGTATATGTTCACAAAATACTTATACAAGCTTTCTCATAGTAGCTTTGTTATTTTTTTAAGATTTTTTTTGTTTGTTTAAAGATTTTTTATTTATTCATTTGTCAGAGAGAGAGGGAGAGAGCGCCAGGGAGCACAGGCAGAGGCAGAGGGAGAAGCAAGCTCCCCGCTGAGCAAGGAGCCCAATTTGACAGACAGAGATCACAAGTAGGCAGAGAGGCAGGCAGAGAGAGGCGGGGGTAGCAGGCTCCCTGCGGAGCAGTGTCTGAAGCAGGGGCTCAATCCCAGGACCCTGAGATCACAACCTTTGCCAAAGGCAGAGACTTTAACCCACTGAGCCACCGAGGCGCCCTAGCTTTGTTATTTAACAGCTCCGAACTGATCAGAATTCAGATATCCATCAATGGGTGAATGGATAAATAAACTGAGGTATATCTATAGGATTGATACTATTTGCCAATGAAAATGAATACTGGTGACAATAGAGATGAATCTCACAGCTAAGTGAAAGAAGCTTTCACCCAAAAAGAGTACATTCTGAATGATTCCATCTATATGACATTCTAGAACAAGTTAATTATAATAAAAAATATCCCAAGAGTGACTGGGTGGGAGTAAGTGCAGGACTTGACTTGGATGGGGCATGAGAGAACTTTCTAGAGCAAAGACCATATTATTTTATTTCAATAAGATTCTTAGTTATATAACTGTATGCATTTCCCGAAACTTACTAAATGGCACACTTAAGATCTGTGTATTTCACTGCATCTAATTTTACCCAAAAGAAAAAGACCCATAAATAATGAACTTAATAATATCAATACTGAAGTGTTCCAGACTAAAGGTACTTGACTGTGTACAACTTACTTTGAAACATACAAAAGACGCAATAATAAATGGAAAGAAAAACGAATACATGGGCAGTGATGTAATAAAGCAAATACAGTGAAATGTTAATAGCAGAATCTAGGTAGTCATAGATATTCATAGTGTAATTTTTTTCAACTTTTCTCTCTGAAAATTATAATAAATTGTCAGAAAAAAAGTAACCTGAGTTTTCAAACATGGACCAAGATGTGCTAATTTCCACAGTATTTTCTGCTATTATCAAAAGCCTAAAAATAGTTTAAAAGAAAGCCATCTTGCTGTTTCTTTCCATTATTAAATGACCTAAGGTCAGTTCATGGTCAAAATCTTTTTTCCCCTATATTTGGTCATGTTTTCTGAGAGCTAACTGGTTCTAGTATTTTTCCATGGAGCTCATATTTTCAACTTTTCCTGCTGATATGCTCTTAACCTTAGCAGCTGGTAATCTGATCCAATGTATATAAAAGGTAAAACATGGTTTTCATTACTGTGGTAGTTCTGACAAAAGAGGGTTAAATAATTATTAATAACTCACTATAAAACCAACAGATTGTTATTAAGTTCATTTTGGTATTTGTATAGTTCTAAGTATGGTTTGTAATATCCCTTAAAGAGAAAACAAAAGACTTTAGGTATCAAAATCAATATGGCAAAGAGAAAATGAAAAAAATTAATGTAACATTCTAATACATTCCCTAGGAAAACTATTCCAATGAAATAGTAAAAATTAAAGTTCACCAAATATTTTCTGAAATTTTATCGTTAAAAATACAGCTTCAGAACTATGACAAATTCAATTTGTAAAATATTATTTCTACTCTCTTTAGAAGTGTTTCTGCAGGGAATAACAAAGGTAGGTTATGGTTTCTGTTTTTAAAACCCCATAGATACAATTTATTTTAAGGACAAAGTGAGAACTTCCTGACATTAAAAAAAAGAAAAAAGGGGAACGGAACATTTTCTACCAATTTTGTGTCACAACTGCCTCTGTACATCAAATAAAGGAAAAAGTATTTTTTTAAAGATGTATTTATTTATTTATTTGACAGAGATCACAAGTAGGCAGAGAGAGAAGAGGAAGCAGGCTCCCCGCCAAGCACGGAGCCCTACACGGGCCTTGATCCCAGGACCCTGAGATCATAACCCGAGCTGAAGGCAGAGGCCTAACCCACTGAGCCACCCAGGAACCCAAGAAAAAAATAGCTTATGATGAAGGATGATATGTATCTCTAATGCCAGGGAATTCTATTTTATATGGTAAAAAGAATTCCTTGAAACTAGAGTCTCTTTGTGGAACTAGAAAAAGACTATTCATTGTATTTAAACAACAAATATAAAACTAATGTCTAGGGTGGCTATGTGGCTCAGTCGGTTATGTGGCCAGCTCTTGATTTTGGCTCAGATCATGATCTACCTGGGATGGAGTCCCAAATCTGGCTCTGTGCTTGGTGGGGAAGTATGCTTGTCTCCCTCCCCTTCTGCCCCTCCCCACCATTCACACACTCTCTCAAATAAATAAATCTTAAAAAAAATAATGAAACTAATGTCTAAAGTGACCTAAAATTTTCAGCTAAAACAGGAAAAATCACAAATGGACATTTTTATTTTTAAAGATTAAAAAAAGCCCAATAATCACAACACTGATGTATAGCTCTCCACTGTGTGAAATGTTGACCTTAAAACTGTAGAAAACATGATTTTAGTCCTTCTAAAGTTTTACAAAGCTTACTTAGCATACTGCCTAAGTTTTTCCAGACGCAGAAAGGAAATGGTTACACAATTATCTCCATTAACACCAACCAATAAAACAGAAAAAAATAGCATTAAAACAGTAACAAGAGACTTCTCTCATCCTTTACATAGTATTTAATATTAAAGCAACATCATTTTGCTTCATGTCTACTAACAATAAGAAATACATTATGGGGGCGCCTGGGTGGCTCAATGGGTTAATGCCTCTGCCTTTGGCTCAGGTCATGATCTCAGGGTCCTGGGATCGAGCCCCACATCGGACTCTCTGCTCAGCGGGGAGCCTGCTTCCTCCTCTCTCTCTCTGCCTGCCTCTCTGCCTACTTGTGATCTCTGTCAAATAAATAAATAAAATATTTTTAAAAAAAGAAATATATTATGGGTACACATAAAGAAACCTGAGTAGTAAACCTATTTATTAGAGCCTATGTATTAAATCCTAACAATCTTCTTTTCCATTGTGTGTCATAATTACAATTCAGTGTTGAACATTCAGCAACACCCATAGCTACATGATGCTAAACTACATCCTTACAGGTAAATGGCTTCTGTAAGCAAGGACAAGAACATTAACAAAAGACAGAGCTACAAATATTCAGGCACACAGATCTAGGAATTGTTTTAATTATTAAAGAACATAGGAGTTAAAAAGGGAAGCACCACAGATCAACCTCTAGGCCTTCCCTATTCTGTATTCACTGCTCCTAATTCCATTTCCTTATATAGTAGTAATTCCACCCCTTCCAATGACAGCGTTTTTAATATTTTGTTTTTAAAACTGTTCTCACAACTATTTTCTCATGGATTTTTCCAACAATCTTGTGAAGCAGGTATGGTATTATTTTACAGATGAAGACACTGAGACAGTCTACGTAGAAATTAAGTCACTAGTTCAGGGCCACACAACTGCAACTGGTAGAAGTACAGTTAAAACCCAGTTCTGCTAAACCCTAATCCTATCCATTGGAACATAATCCCAAATTCTAAACTGGCTAGGATTATTTAATCCATAGGATATTATAGTGTACCTGTGGTTCAATGAAGCCAAACACTTCAAATACTTGTGGTATACATAACGTAATGTATAAACTTGTCAAAAACCATCAAACCATATACCTGAAACTAATTTAGTGTTTCAACTATACTCAAATAAAAAAAAATGGCACCTGGGCCTGATTACTAAATTCACCTTTTAAAAATGTATCCCATTAATAACATGGACTATTAATAGGTGTTCTAAGAGGGGAAAAAGGTACAATGACAAAATAAATTTGGAAAATGCTAGGTTTTTAAGTTAAACCACCAAGAAATGGTTTATTACAGAGCTTCTCAGCACCATTATGAGCTGTATGAGAAGACTAAGTATTAAACCTATTAATTAGAGCCTTTTTATTAAATTCTTGGTGTTCATGTCTGTTCTCACCAAGAGGAAAAAAATTAGTCAAGCAATGAACATTTTTTTTTTAAAAAAGCATTTGAAGGGAGTGGGTTTCAACAAAACATATTTTGAGAAATGCTACCTTAATTCACACTAATGAGAAGGAGAAAAATAGGATAATAGGTATTATAGTGCTTGCCATTTTCCATTCACTACCACTTAATGTTCACAAGAATCCCAAGAGATTGGTGCTAAAAATATCCCCATTTTACAATTAGGAAAAAACCAAAACAACCAAGAAGTTGAGGATCTTGTTTATTTAACTCACTCAGATAGGAAATGGCCTGGATTTAAGCCCAGGGCATATCAGGCCCCAAAGTCTAAGCTCTTTCCACTATAAAGACTGTCTTCTATAATCAATAAGATTGTAATATTTAAAATTATAAACATAAGCATATAAAAAAACCCAGAATGTAACTTACTATAAATAAAAGCAATGGAATTTGTTTACAGACAATAGACAGAATGAAGTCTAATTTCTGTTTTGCTTCTCCAATTCATCTGGATAATGAAAATGGGAAAATAATTTCATGACTACATCTACTCTAATCTCAGAGCTGGAGGGACTATTTATTTCCAGGACCTAAAATACAACCAATTTTTTTTTTTGTATTTCTCAACTTTAATGTGTGCAAATACTTTTCTGTATATGATAAAAGTGAGAAAAATAACAGTGTGGCATGTCCTCAATTCACGTCTTCCCATGGACACACCAAACCTACAACTACATATGGATGACTTCCCTCTGAAATATATTTGAAAACTAGATGAAAAGAAACCACAACAAAGAATTTAAAAAGCCACAACCAGATAGATGGCAGGCAAGGCAGAGACACAGTCTTGCCAAAACCCTACCCTGGTGCTGGGACACACAATAGAAAGGGGTCTCACAAGTCCAGTGCTTCTCAATATGTACATACTAGTAAGCAATACCTACTTACTAATCAATAATTACTTTAAATACAAATGGACTAAATTTTCCTAACAAAAGACAGAGTGGATGAATGGATAAAAACATAAGACCATCTAGGGGCAACTGGATGGCTCAGTCAGTTAAGCATCTGCCTTCAGCTCAGGTCATGACCTAAGGGTCCTGGAATTGAGCCCTGCATCTGGCTCCTGCTCAGCTGGGAGTCTGCTTCTCTCACTCCCTCTGCCCCCCTCATGCTCTCTCTATTGTCTCAAATAAATAAGATCTTTTTTAAAAAACAACACAACAAAACACAAGACCACCTATATGCTGCCTACAATAAACTCACTTCTTATAGGACAAAGACTGGAAGTAAATTGATAAAGTATATTCCATGCAAATGGAAACAAAAAGCTGCTATAGCTATACTTCTATCCTACAAAATAGACTAAAACAAATAATGTAGTAAAAGACCAAGAGGGACACTACATATTGATAAAGGTGTCAATCTAGCAAGAAGATATAACATTTATAATTACATATGCACCCAACAGAGGAACACCAAAATATATAAAGCAAATATTAGCAGACCTAAAGGAAAAAATGGCAACAATACAATAATAGTGAGGGACTAGCACCCCATATACATCAATGGGTAGATCATCCACACAGAAAATCAATAAGGAAAAAATGGCCTTGACTGACACATTAGACCAGATGGACTTAATTGACATATACAGAATATTCATTCATTCCCAAAGCAGCAGAATACACATTCTTCTCAAGTGCATGTGGAATGCTCCCCAAAATAGATTACATGTTAAGCCACAAAACAAGTCTCAATAAATTTAAGAAGACTAAAATTGTATCAAACATCTTTTCCAGCCACAATGTTATAAAACTAGAAATCAATTACAAGAAGAAACCTGGAAAAAAATCACGAATATATGGAGATTAAACAACAATGTACACAGTAATTTCTTTGACTTCAGTCTTGACAATATGCTTTTTAGATCTGATTCCAAAGGTGATAGCAGCAGCAAAATCAAATAAACAAATGGATCTACATTAGATGAAAAAGTTATGCACAGTGAAGTAAATCATCAACAAAATAAAAAGGTAATCTATTAAAAGAGAAGACATTTACAAAAGTGTATCCAATAAGGGGGTAATATCCAACATATCCAAAGAACTCACACAAATCAACTCAAAAATAGCAACTTAACTAAAAAATGGGCAGAATACCTGAACAAACATTTACCAAAGACATACAGATGGGCAACAGGCACATACAAAAAAGCTTAGTATCACTAACCATTAGGGAAATGCAAACCAAAACCACTATGAGATACTACCTCAAGCCCATCATCAAAAATTCAAGAGGAGGGGCACCTGGGTGGCTCAGTGGGTTAAGCCTCTGCCTTCAGCTTGGGTCATGATCTCGGGGTCCTGGGATCGAGCCCCACGTCGGGCTCTCTGCTCAGCGGGAAGCCTGCTTCCCCCCCTCCCCGCCTGCCTCTCTGCTTACTTGTGATCTCTGTCTGTCAAATAAATAAATAAAATCTTAAAAAAAATTCAAGAGGAACTTCCTGGGAAAATGGCAAAGAAAGAAGATCCTAAGCTCACCTCATTCCACAGATATAACCCATTTATCACTGTAAATAACCTAGAAAATGACCTAAAGACTGTGCAGAACACTCTTCATAAATGCAGAGAAGGGGCCATATTGAAGAGGGTAGGTAGGGCAGAGAAGTGGAACTAAAGGAACTTGGAGGGCTGTCCAAAGGAGGAGAGAGTGTGTGGGGAAAGAAAGGGGAAAGAAATAGACCCTCACCCCAGGCAAAGGTAACCCCCATGGGGAAAATGAATACCTGAAACACTGAAAAACCAGAAGGGCATAATTTTGCAAATTCTCACAGTTAACAGGGTTTCATACCAGGAACTTTAAAAATCAGCAGGCTGGGTTCTGGGAGAGCATTGAGGACTATAAGAAACTAGATCCCCGCCCTTAAAAAGACCACACAACAAACAGCCCCCTGTGAAGATACAGTATAGAAGCAGCAGTTTGATAAAGGCCTGGGATATATATTTATTTACTAATTTCAGAGCCTGTGCTGGCAGGGCAAGGATCACTGGGAGACTTCTCCAGGAACAAGCTGGAAGGCACCATTTCCCTCCTCTGCCCCCAGCCTGGATATGTGAACAATTGCAGGAAAAAGCACAGGGCCAACACCTACTAACTAACAAGCAAACAGCAAGCCCCACTCCTGTATTCTCCTCAGACATACCAGGGCCCATCCAAAACAGTGCCACAAGTCTGGCAAGGTGTGAGTAGATCAGACAGGTCCCAGCACAACTCCAAAGTGACTCCTACCTTGGGCAGAGGGGAAAATAAGCATACCCAACACTCCGACTACAGCCCCAGCCATGAGCTAGGGGCAAAAAGCTGCTCTTACTGCACAATGCAATAAGATGTTTGATCTGCAAGATATCTGATACAATTTCAGTCTTCTTAAATGTATTTACTGCAGCCTCCAACCACCAATAAAAGCTTCTCAAGGGACAACACCCAGCACCCCTTTTCTCAAGGGAAACTACCCAGCAGTTTGGTGCTACTGGATCTTTAGCAAACACATGGTCTAACTCAACTCAAGCCCAAAGGGGCCCATGACTGGCCCAACAACAACACAGGGACCAAACCCTACCCATAAGAGTCAGAGAGAGCCCTTAGAAATGGCTAATGTCTTTTCTCAAGGGACATTACACCACAGAGCACCACAGAAGCTCTTCTAGATAAGGCACTACTTTCAAGAGAAGAAGTAGCTGACTGTCCTAACACACAGAAGTAGACACAAAGAATTATGCAAAATGAGGAGACAGAGGATTATGTCCCAAATGGAAGAGGACAAAATCATAGCAAAGAAAGCTAAATGAAACAGATACAAGTAAAATGCATGATAAAGAATTTAACAAAATGGTCATAAAGATATATACCAGACATGAGAAGAGTGGAGGACCTCTGTGAAACCCTTAACAAAGGGATAGAAAATGGGGAGCCTGGGTGGCTGTCAGTTTAGCATCTGACACTTGATTTCAACTCAGATCATAATCGCAGGGTCATGGAATCAAGTCCCTCATCAGGCTCTGTGCTCAGAGGGGTGTCTGCTTGAGATTCTCCCTCTCTCTCTGCTCCTCCCTACTGTGCTCATGCATGCACCTTCTAAAATAAATAAATAAATCTTAAAAAAATAAAATCTTAAAAAAAGGGATCAAAGACATAAAAAAGAACCAATGAGAAATGAAGAACTCAATAACTGAAAGTAAAAATATACTAGGGAATAAACAGCAGACTACAGAAAGCAGAAAAACAACCCCTGAAACAAATACTACATTATATGTTAACATAGAAAGGAGAAAAACAGATCAACAGAAGAACAGAGTAATGGAAAGTATTCAAACCAAACAGGAGAGAAAAAAAAATAAAAACTGAAAATACATTTTGGAATTCAGTAACATCATCAAGTGTTAAAAACATTTGTAATATTGGGATCTGAGAAGAGAGAGAAAAGAAAGCAAAAAATTTGAAAAAATAATAGCTGAAAACTTTATGAATCTGGAGAAACGGAAATCAAGATGAAGGCATAAAGGGTCTCCCCAAAGAAATCAACAAAAAAGGTCCACACGAAGACATGTAGTAATGAAAATGGCAAAAAGAAGTGGTGATAAAGTCGGTTTTAAAAGCAGGAAAAGAAAACACTTCCACATAAGGGAAACTCCATAAGACTATCAGCTAATTCTTCAGCAGAAACTTGAGAAGCCTTACAAGAGTGGCATGATATATTCAAGGTATTGAAAGGAAAAAACCTGGAGCCAAGAAGACTATTCAGAACAGAAGAAGAGATAAAGAGTTTCTCAGACAAGCAAAAGTTAAGAGAATTCATGACTGCTAAACCAGTCCTACAAGAAATGTTACAGGGGACTCTGAGTGGAAGAGAAAGATCAAAAGCAGGAGTAAGAAAAATGGGAAGAACAAAAGCAATAAAATTAAGTTTCCCTATAAAAATCAGTCAAGAGAAGCACAAAGTAAAAGGGTGCAAAGTATGATACTATATACTTAAAACTTAAGGGGGCAAAGGTGTAAACATTGAATTCAACCTTACAGGATCACCAAGTTATAGACTGATATCTGTATAAGATGATCTATACAAACAGAATGGTAACCACAAATCAAAAACCAGTAATAGATATACATAAAAATAAAAAGGAATCCAAATATATTACTAAAGAAAGCCAACTAACCATGACAGAAGAGAGCAAAGGAACAGAGAACTACAAAAACAATCATAAAATGAATAACAAAATGGCAATAAACACATACCTATCAATAATTATGTTGAATGTAAAAGAACTAAATGCTCCAGTAAAAAGTCATAGGGTAACAAAATGAATTAAAAAAAAAATCCAGTGGCGCCTGGGTGGCTCAGTGGGTTAAAGCCTCTGCTTTTGGCTCAGGTCATTATCTCAGGGTCCTGGGCTCGAGCCCCGAATCCCGAATCGGGCTCTCTGCTCAGCGGGGAGCCTGCTTCCTCCCTTCTCTCTCTCTGCCTGCCTCTCTGCCTACTTGTGATCTGTCAAATAAATAAATAAAATCTTTTTTAAAAAATCCAAAACCCATCTTTTTGGTCCCTATAAGAAGCTCATTTCCAACCCAGTGACACATTCAGACTGAAAGTGAAGGGATGGGAAAGCATTCATCATGCAAATAGATGTGAAATACAGCTGGGCTAGCAGCACTTCTGACAAAATAGACTTGAAAACAAAGACTAACAAGAGACAAAAAAAGAACCCTATATAATCATAAAGGAAACAATCCAACAAGAAAATATAGTAATTGTAAGTAAATATTCATGGACCCAACATGGAAGGACCCAAATACATAAAGCAGCAGTAACAAACAAAGGAATTAATTAACTAATGAACTAATGGGGGGACTTACCATCCCACTTATAACAATGGGCAGATAATTCAAATAAAATCAAAAGGGAAATAGTGGCTTTAAAGGACACACTGCAGGAGCTGGATTTAACAGATATATTCAAAACAATCCTGAAACACCAGAACACATTCAAGTATATATGGTACATCCTCCAGAACAGATCACATATTAGACCACAAAACAAATCTCAACAAATTGAAATTAAAATGGAAGTCATACCATGCATCTTTTCTGACCACACTGTGAAACCAGAAATCAGTCACAAGAAAAATCTGGAAAGAGCACAGATACATGGAGGATAAATAACATGCTATAACACAATGAATGGGTTAAATGAGAAATCAAAGAAGAAATCAAAATATAAATGGAAACAAATGAAAATGAAAATACAACATATAAACTCCCTGGGAGGCAACAAAAGCTGTTCCAAGAGGGATGTGGCAGTAGAAGTCTTCCTCAGAAAGCAAGAAAAATCTCAAACAACCTAACCTTACACCTAAAGGAGCTAGAAAAAGAATAACAAAACCCAAAACCAAAAGAAGGAAGGAAATAATAAACATTAAAGCAGAAATAAACAAACAGAAACTAAAAACACAACAGAACACATCAATGAAACCGGGAACTGGTTCTCTGAAAAGATCAATAAAACAGATAAATATTTAGCTAGATTCATCAAATAAGAGAGGACTCAAACAAGATCAGAAATGAAAGAACAGAAATAACCAATCCCAGAGAAATACAAAGAATTATAAGATAACATTATGAAAAATTATATGCCAACAAACTGGACAACCTAGAAGAAATTAATAAATACATATAAACATATAATCTCCCAAAATTAAATCAGGAAGAAATAGAAAATTTAAACAGATTACCAACAAAGAAATAAAATAAGTAATCAAAGAACTTCTCCAATAAACAGAAGTCCAGGATTACATGGCTTCACAGGTGAATTCTACCAACACTTAATGATTAATACCTATTCTTCTCAAACTTCTCCAAAAATTTAAGAGCAAGGAAAGCTTCCAAATTCATTCTATGAGGCCAGCATTACCTTGAAGCCAAAACAAGATAAATACACCACAAAAAAGAGTAAAGGCTGATGACTCTGATGAACACAGATGGAAAAATTCTAAAGATAATATTACTAAACCAAATCCAACAGTACATTATAAAAAACCATTCACCACAATCAAATGGGATTGGTTCCAAGGACTTAAGGATGGTTCAATATTTACAAATCAATCAACATGATATCAACAAGAGTAATAACAAAAACCATATGATAATTACAACAGATGCAGAAAAAGCACTTGAAAAGTACAACTTATATTCACAATGAAAACCCTCAATAAAGTAGGTTTAGTGGGAACATATTAACATAATAAAGGCCATATATGAAAAACCCATAGTTAACATCATCCTAATGCAACTGAAAGTTTTTCCCCTAAGATCAGGAGCAAGACAAGGATGTCCACTCACACCACATTTATTTAACATAGTACTGGAAGTCCTAGCCACAGCAATCCCACAACAAAAAGAAATAAAAGGCATTCAAATCGATAAGTAAAACTTTCCCTCTTTGCAGATGACATAATACTACATACAGAAAACCCTACAGGCTTCCCCAAAATACTACAAGAATTGATAAATGAATTCAGTTAAGATTATAGGATACGAAGTTGATATACAGAAATCCATTGCCTTCTGTACACTAATAATGAAGTAGCAGAAAGAGAAATTAAGAAAACAATCCCATCTACCCTTTCACCAAAAATAATAAAATACCTAGGAATAGACTTAACTAAGGAGGTGAAAGACCTGTATTCTAAAAACTATAAAAAACTGATGAAAGAAATTGAAGACAATACAAACAAATGGAAAGATATTCCATGCTCATAGAAGAACAAATATCATTAAAATGTTCATACTACCCAAAGGAATCTACACATTTAATGCAATCCCTATCAAAATACCAACAGCACTTTTCACAGAAGTACAACAAACCTAAAACTTATATGGAACTACTAGCTAAAGCAATCTTCAAAAAGAATAAAACTGGAGGTATTACAATCACAATTTCAAGATATACCATAAAGCTGTACTAATCAAAATAGTACAGTACTGGCACAATAATAAACACATAGACCAAGGAACAGAATATAAAATCCAGAAATAAACCCACGATTATATGGTCAAATAATCTTCCACAAAGCAATACCGAATGAATACTGAATGGGGAAAAGCCAGTCTTCTTTAACAAATGGTGTCAGAAAAATTGGACAGCTACATGAAATAGAATGACACTGGACCACTTTCTTACACCAAACACAAAAATAAACTCAAAATGGATTAAAGACATAAATGTGAGACCTGAAACCATAAAAATCCTAGAAGAGGGCTCAGGCATTAATTTCTCTGATATCAGCCACTGTGAAAAATAGCATGAGGGGCACCTGGGTGGCTCAGTCGTTAAGCGTCTGCCTTCAGCTCAGGTCATGATCCCAACCTCCTGGGATCGAGCCCCACATCAGGCTGCTTGCTCAGCAGGAAGCCTGCTTCTCCCTCTCTCACTCTCCCTGCTTGTGTTCCCTCTCTCTCTTACGAATAAATAATAAAAAATCTAAAAAATAAATAAATAAAATAAAAAATAATAGCATGAAAGTTCCACAAAAAATTAAAAGAGAATTACTATATAATCTGGGAATTTCACTATTGGATATTTACCCAAAGGATACAAAAACACTAATCTGAAAAGATATATGCACCCCTATGTTTACTATACCATTATTTATTTACAATAGCCAAATTATGTTAGCAGCCAAACTACCTATATATATATAGATATAGAGATATATAGATCTACTTATCTCCAGTGTAATATTATCCATAAAAAAGAATGAAATCTTGCCATTTCCAACAACATGGATGGATCTAGAGAGTATAACACTGTGTGAAATCAGTCAGAAAAACACAAATACCCTTTACGATTTTAATCATATGGGGAATTTAAGAAAGAAAACAAAGAGAGACAAATAAAAAAAAACAGACTCTTAACTACAGAGAATACACAGATGGCTACCAGAGGGGAGATGGTGGAGTGATGGGTGAAACAGGTGAAGGGGATGAAGAGTACACTTACCTTGATGAGCACTGAGTAATATGCAGTATTTCTGAATCAGTATATTGTACATCTGAACATAACACTGTTAGCTATACTGGAATTAAAGTTTTAGTATCAGTAAAATAAAAAAAAATTAATCAAGAAATAACAAGTGTTGGTGACAATAAGTAACAGGGAACCCTCATGCACTGCCAGTGGGAATGTGAACCGGTGCAGCTTCTAAGGGAAACAGTATGGAGTCTCCTCTAAGTATTAAAAATAGAACCACCATATGATCTAGCAACTCCACTTCTAAGTATTTATCTAAAGAAGACCATAATTCAAAAATTTATGTGCACCCCTAGGTTAACTGCAGCATTCTTTACAAAAGCCAGGATATGGAGAAAACCTAAATACACACTGATAGATGAATGGATAAATATTTATACACATACACACATGCACACACGAATACTACTCAGCCGTAAAAAGAATGAAATCTTGCCATTTGAGACCACCTGGATGAACTTAAGGGTATTATGCTAAATGAAATAAATCATAGGAAAGGGAGGGAAGATGGCAAAAGACTAGGGGACCTCATTTCATCTGGTCCCTTGAATTGAGCTAGGTATCTATCAATCACTCTGAATACCTGTGAATTCAACAGAGATCTAAAAAAAGAATTGCTGGAATTCTACAAATAGAAAAGCAACTGCTTTTTCCAAGGTAGGAGATGAGGAGAAATGAATCTGAGGGTGATATAACAGAATATAGAAGGCAGGGGGAGGGAGCCTCTGTAAGCCAGCTATCAGAAAGTAATACAGGCCTGAAGCACAAAACTGAACCTTCAGAAATGCCCCTGCCTGAAAGGTGCTTAGGTGGGTAAGCAGGGCAGAATCCTAAGTGGAACAGTGTGGTCTCAGGATCCCCAGATCACAGAAATGGGGGTACCTGAGATGGCAGAGTTCACAAGCACTGAAACTGGTTACTGTCAGGGAGCCCAGGAGGGGGGCTCTCATCTCAGTTTTCCATAAACCAATAATAACAACACACTACTTTCATGCAGGGCTCTTCAAAGGGCAGAAATGCAGTGACCTTCCTCCAGGAGGGGCGGCAGAGGTGCAGGCAACATCAGGGACCACTCTCCAAGCAGGGGTCCTGCAAAGAGCAGAAACGCAATGACCCTCCACCCTTCCCTGGAGATCTGTGCCAGCTCGCACTGCAGAAGTCTGCAGTTTGGCACACACAAAAAAGAGAAGACTGCTGATCCCTGAGGGTTTACTGAAGAGAGGGGGCCGTGACCTTTCAGATATGGGGCTAGAGATCAGGATGTGGCCATTTTTTATTTTTATCCTCTAAAAGGGCACAGAAAGCCTTCAGGGAAGAAAAGCCACATACAGCAACCCAAAGCCGCTTACACTGAGCCCCACCCCCTGGACAAGGGTTGTTATAACTCCACCCAGGCAAAGACACCTAAGAATCAGGGCAGCAGGACCCTCCCCCGGAAGACTGGCTAGAACAACTGGCTGGGAAACACCAAGTTTAAAGAGCCTACAGGACTACAAAACCCAGTGCTACAGGAAAGGAGTGTATAGAATTCGAGATTTTTTCTCATGATTCATTCGTTGTTCAGTTTAAAATATTCCTTTTATTATTTTTTCCTTTTCAATGAGTTTCTTATTTTATCAACTCTTTGTTTTTAAGTCTTTTTTTAACTTTCATTTTCTACATTTACATTTTATAGATATATTATTCACTTTTTTAAAGATTTTATTTATTTATTTGACAGACAGAGATCACAAGTAGGCAGAGAGGCAGACAGAGAGAGAGGAGGAAGCAGGCTCCCTGCTGAGCAGAGAGCCCGATGTGGGGCTCGATCCCAGGACCTTGGGATCATGACCTGAGCCGAAGGCAGAGGCTTTAACCCACTGAGCCACCCAGGCGCCCCTATATTATTCATTTTTTACTTCCATTCACTGTATTTAATTTTATTTTTGTATATATGTAACTTTTGGGTTCTTTACAACTTTGGGATTTAGTGTCTTCTAATAAGCAGACCAAAATACACCCAGGACCAAGTAGATCACTCTGTTTTGACATAGCTGGGAGGTTACCAATCCTCCTATCAGACAAATTTGTTTACAAACCAAAGACTGTAGGTAAGGGACGAAGGACACTATATATCATACTTAAAAGGTCTACCCAACAAATCTAACATTTACAAATACTTATGCTCCTAACTTGGGAGCAGCCAATCATATCAACCAATTAATGACCACATTAAAGAAACACACTGATAATAATACAATTATAGTAGGGGAATTCCATACCACACTCACACCAGTGGAAAGATCATCTAAGTAGAAGATCAACAAGGAAACAAAGGCACTGAATGACATAGAGGACCAGATGGACTGCACAGATATATACAGAATGTTTCATCCTGAAGCAACAGAACACACATTCTTCTCAAATGCACATGGAACATTCTCCAGAATAGATCACATATTGGGTCACAAATCAGGTCTCAACTGGTACCAAAAGACTGGGATTATTCCCTACATATTTTCAGACCACAATGCTTTGAAACTTGAACACAATCACAAGAGGAAATTTGGAAGGAACTCAAACACTTGGAGGTTAAAAAGCATCCTACTAAAAAATGAATGGATCCACCAGGAAATTAACAAAGAATTTTTAAAAACCTCATGAAAACTAATGACAATGAAAACACAACTGTTCAAAACCTTTGGGATATAGCAAAGGCAGTCCCAAGAGGGAAGTACATTTCAATAAAAAACTTCTCTCAAAACATTAGAAAAATCTCAAGTACACAAGAAAACCTTATATCTAAAGGAGCTTAAGAA
>ML095750.1:0-14144 GCA_003697995.1 Taxidea taxus jeffersonii | reverse complement strand
GGCACCTGGGTGGCTCAGTGGGTTAAGCCTCTGCCTTGGGCTTGGGTCATGATCTCAGGGTACTGGGATCTAGACTTGCGTCAGGCTCTCTGCTCAGCAGGGAGCCTGCTTCCCCACCCCCTCTCTCTCTGCCTACCTCTCTACCTACTTGTCATTTCTTTCCCTGTCAAATAAATAAAATCGTTAAAAAAGCCTTAGCCAGATTTATCATAAGGAAAAGAGAAAGTACCCAAATTAATGAGATAATGAATGAAAGAGGAGAGATCATGACCAACACCAAAGAAATGTAATTTTAAGAACATATTGTGAGTAACTATTTTTTTTAGTATATGTACTGCCGAAGCGAGCACCATATTGTGAGTAACTATATGCCAACAAATTAGGCAATTTAGAAGAAATGGATACATTCCTGGAAACTTACAAACTACCAAAACTGAAATAGAAAGAAATAGAAGATCTGAACAGACACATAACCAGAAAGGAAATTTAAGCAGTAATCACAAACCTCCCAACAAACAAGAGTCCAGGGCCAGACAGTTTCCCAGGGGAATTCTCCCAAACATTTAAAGAAGAAATAATACCTATTCTACTGAAGCTGTTTCAAAAAATAGAAATGAAGGGAAAACTTCCAAACTCTTTCCATGAGGCCAGCATTACCTTGGTCCCAAAACCAAAGACCCCATCAAAAGGGAGAATTATAGTCCAATATCCCTGATGAACATGGATGCCAAAATACTCACCGAGATACTAGCCAATAGGATCCAACAGTACCTTAAAACCTTAAAAGGATTATTCACCACTACCAAGTGGGATTTATTTCTAGGATGCAAGGGTGGTTCAACATTTGCAAAATCCACTGACGTGGTAGAACACATTAATAGAAGACAAGAACCATACAGTCCTCTCAATTGATCCAGAAAAAGCCTTTGACAAAATACAGCATCCTTTCTTGATTAAAACTTTCTTCAGTGTAGGGAGAGCCATCTATGAATAGTTCACAGTACCTTAAAAGACATCTATGAAAAGCTCATAGCAAATATCATTCTCAACATGGAAGAACTAAGAGCATTTCCCCTAAGGTCAGGAACGTGACAGAGATGCCCACTCTCACCAATGCTGTTCCACATAGTACTAGGTGTCCAAGCCTCAGAATCAGACAACAAAAGGGAAAAAGAAAACATTCATATTGGCAAAGAGGTCATCAAACTCTCATTCTTCACAGATAACATGATACTTTATTTGGAAAACTCAAAAGACTCCACCCCAAAATTACTAGAACTCATATAGGAATTCAGCAACATGGCGGGTATAAAATCAACGTGCAGAAATCAGTTGCATTTCTATACACTAACTATGAGACAGAAGAAGGAGAAATTAAGGAATTGATCCCATTTACAATTGCACCAAAAAACGTAAGACACCTAGAAATAAAAACCTAACCAAAGAGACAAAGGATCTGTACTCTTAAAAACTACAATAAACTTATGAAAGGAATAGAGGAAGACATAACGAAATGGAAAAACATTCCATGCTCATGGATCAGAAGAACAAATACTGTAAAATGTCTATGCTACCCAGAACAATCTATATATTCAATGCAATCCCTATCAAAATACAACTGACACTTTTTCACAGAGCTGGAATAATCCTAAAATTTGTATTGAACCAGAAAAGACCCCAAATAGCCAGAAGAAAGGTGAAAACCAAAACCAAAGCTGGTGGCATCATAATGCCAGACTTCAAGCTATCTTACAAAGCTGTAATCATCAAGACAGTATTGTACCGGCACAAAAACAGAAAGGGATGAATCAAAGGAACACAACAAAGAACCCAGAAATGGACCCTCAATTCTATTTTCTAAAAAGATTTTCTTTATTTATTTGAGAAAGAAAGTGAGAGAGAGAGAATGAGCAGGTAAGGAGGGACAGAGGGAGAGGCAGAAGCAGGCTCTCTGCTGAGCAGGAAGCCCAATGTGGGGCTCAATCCCAGGATCCCAAAATCATGACCTGAGCCAAAGGTAGATACTTAAGTGACTGAGGCACCCAGGCACCCCTGAACCCTCAATTCTATGGTCAACTAATTTTCAACAAAGCAGGAAAGAATATCCAATGGAGAAAGGATACTCTCTTCAACAAACGGTCCTGGTAAAATTGGGCCACATGCAGAAGAATAAAACTGGACCATTCTCTTACACCATACACAAGATAAACTTGAAATGAATGAAACACCTCAATGTGAGACAGGAATCCATCAAAATCCTAGAGAAGAACACAGGCAGCAACCTCTTCAACCTCGGCTACAATAACTTCTTGCTAGACATGTCTCCAAAGCAAGGAAAACAAAAGCAAAAATGAATTTTTGGGACTTCATCAAGATAAAAAGCTTATACATAGCAAATGAAACAGTCAACAAAACTAAGAGGCACCCCACCGAACGGGAGAAGATATTTGCAAATGACATTGCAGATAAAGGGCTAGTACCCAAGATCTAAGAAGAACTTATCAAACCCAACACCCCAAAAAAAAAAACAAATAATCCAGTCAAGAAATGGGCAGAGGACAAGAACAGACATTTCTCCAAAAAAGACATAAAAATGGTCAACAGACACGTGAAAAATACTGAACATCACTTGGCATCAAAGAAATACGAATCAAAACCACAATCCGATACCACCTCATACCAGCCAGAAGAGTAAAATTAACAAGACAAGAAACAACAAATGTTGGCGAGGATATGGAAAAAGGGGAACCCTCTTATACTGCTGGTGGGAGTGCAAGCTTGTGCAGCCACTCTAGAAAAGGGTATGGAGGTTCCTCAACATGTTAAAAATAGAGCTACCTTATAACCCAGCAATTGCACTACTGGGCATTTACCCCAAATATATACAAATATGGTGATCCAAAGGGGCACCTGCACCCCAATGTTCATAGCAGCAATGTTCACAATAGCCAAACTGTGGAAAGAGCCCAGGTGTCCATCGACAGATGAATGGATAAAGAAGATGTGGGATATGTGTGTGTGTATATATATATATACACATATACATATAAAAACACACACAATGGAATATTACTCAGCCATCAGAAAGGATGGATTTCCTTTGAAAAGGAAAAGGATTACCATTTACATTGACATGGATGGAATTGAAGGGTATTATGCTATGTGAAATAAGTCAAGCAGAGAAAGACTATTATCATATGGTTTCACTCATATGTAGAATAGAAGAAACAGCACAGAGGATCATAGGGGAAGGGAGGAAAAACTGAATGGGAAGTCATCATAGAGGGAGTAAAACCATAAGAGACTCTTAAAGATAGGAAACAAATGGAAGGTTGCTGGAGGGGAGGTGGGTGGGGAGATGGGAAAATTGGATGATGGTCATAAAGGAGGGCATGTGATGTGATGAGCACCAGGTGTTATACGGAACTGATGAATTAATAAACTACATCTACATCTACATCTACTGCATCTAAAACTAATGATGTACTATATGTTGGCTAATTGAAATTTTTTATTCTTTTTTTGGCTAGTTGAACTTAAATAAAAATAAGTAAATAAATGAAATAATCAGAGAAAGACACAATACCTTAGGAGTTCACTTAAATGTAAAATCTATAAAGAAAAGAAACAGAACCAATCTCATAGATACAAAGAACAGATTATTGGTTGCAAAGGGGTGGCGGTTTGGGGGGTATGTACAATAAGTTAAGGGGATCAAGAGGCTCAAAGTTCCAATTATGAAATAAGTCATAGGGATATAATGTATAGCATGGTGACTATGGTCAGCGATGTTGTATTGCAGATTTGGAAGACTAAGAAAGTAAATCTTAAAGTTCCCATCATAAGAAAATACAATGTTTTAATTTTGGTGACAGATGGTAACTAGACTTATTGTGGTGATGTTTCCCAATGTATCTAAGTGTCCAATCATTATGTCATACACCTGAAACTAAGAAAATACTGTATGTCAAATATACTTCAATAAGACAGAAAAAATGAAACCCAAATTACAATAGCACACACAGGTTGTATACACCCTCACACGTAAGAAAAAAAGCAAGTGTTAGGTTTCCAAGTTTCTTGCATATTTATCATTTAAAAAACAAAATCACTCATGAGAAAAAATTATGCTATGGTTAATTCTCAAAGAAAACAGATCACTATTTCACAGCACAGAATTATAAAACTTGTATTTTATATATTTCATATACTTTGGATGAAAATTAAACAATTCCAATTATTTTTCTAACTTAGTTTATACATGACATATATAGACACAAATATACATACAAGTGTATTTAAACTGCAATTCTGCATAGAGACATTTAAGAAGTATTAAATGCTACCACTGATAAACTTACGAATCAACATGCAGAACCCTCTGGCCACTTCTTGAACATGCAGCTGCAATGATGGATTCAGGCAAACCTATAAAAACATACACTTGTATCATTTAGAATGTAGGAAAAAAGTGTGTATATTTATACATATATATACACACACACACACACACACACACACATAGTTCAATGCATGTTATCACCACATAAAAAAGTTTAAGAAGAGGGGCACCTGGGAGGCTCAGTCATTAAGCATCTGCCTTTGGCTCAGGTCAGAATCTCAGAGTCCTGAGATCGAACCCCACATCAGGCTCCCTGCTCAGTGGGAAGCCTGCTTCTCCCTCTCCCACTCTCCCTGTTTGTGATCTCTCTCTCACTGTCTCTCTGTCAAATAAACAAGAGAGGCTCATCCCTGTATTCAAACTTTTAACATTTATACTATCATACATTGGATATTTGTTAAATGTATATTACTTATCCTAAAATTTTATTACATGGAGGAGATTTTATTTTTAAATCAAGCAGTTACATTCTTTTTTATGCAAATTTCCATAAATGAGCAAATATCAAAATATTATTCATATAGCACTTTGTTATTTACAGCTGTGTTCACACACTAGCTCACCTCATTTTCCAAACTGCACTGAGAGGGAAGCGGCATTGGCAAAGAAAAGAAATACTGAGATGCAAATATGTTAACGTGTTGCCCAACAATTTAACATTTTTTCTTATTGTTGAAATTTGAATCTAAATCTAACTCCAGGGACGCCTGGGTGGCTCAGTTGGTTAAGCGGCTGCCTTCGGCTCAGGTCATGATCCCAGCGTCCTGGGATCGAGTCCCACATCGGGCTCCTTGCTCAGCGGGGAGCCTGCTCCTCCCTCTGCCTCTGCCTGCCTCTCTGTCTGCCTGTGCTCTCTCTCTCTAATAAATAAATAAAATCCTAAATCTAACTCCAAAGCCACACAGTGCCTATGAGGGGGAATGGCATACATTTTTCAGTTTAAGCAATAGTTTAGCTAGTTTCAAAAGAGGCCATTTATTGAGAACAAACCATCAAATGCCTAGAAGATAATACAGGCAGTAATTCAATGGAATATTACACAGCCATAGAAAAGGATGAGATCACACCATTTGCAACAACATCGATGAACCTAGAGGGCATTATGCTAAGTGAAATCACTGAGACAGATAAAGAGAAATACCTGTATGATTTCACTTATATGTAAAATCTAAATAACAAAGGAATAAAACAAAAAGCAGAATCAGACCTATAAATACAGAGGAAAAAATTGATGGTTGCCAAAGGAGAAGGGAATGGGGGTATGGACAAAAAGTGTGAAACAGAATGGAGGATACAGGCTTACAGTTATGAAATAAGTCACAGAAATAAAAGGTACAGCATAAGGAATATAATCAATGATATTTTAATAGCACTGTATGATGACAGATGGTAGGCATACTTGTGGTGAGCATGGCATAATGTTTAGAGAAGTTGAATCACTATGTTGTACAACTGAAAATCATGTAAGTGTTGTCTAAATGAATGAAATGAATGAATGAAGAAGCAAATACTATTTTAAAAAAGAGGCAATTTACAAGACACATTATCTCATTTTCTGGTTAATACAGCAGTTTGAAAAGAACATTAATATTCTGTAATTAAATTGACCCACACCATAAAGTTGGTTATCAAAAAGAGAATATATATTACAAGTACTAACAAAAAATCACAAATTACCAAAGAATGGTTTCATAACATAAAAAATTTCAGATGTTCACCATAGTTAATACACTATATTATACAATCAAAACTGTTTCATAACTTTTTATTGTAAAATCTATCAGTTCAGTAGAAACTATTAAGAATCATTTATATCTGGGCGCCTGGGTGGCTCAGTGGGTTAAAGCCTCTGCTTTCAGCTCAGGTCATGATCCTGGGGTCCTGGGATCGAGCCCCACGTAGGGCTCTCTGTTTAGCAGGGAGCCTGCTTCCCTTCCTCTCTCTGCCTGCCTCTCTGCCTACTTGTTATCTCTGTCTGTCAAATAAATAAATAAAATATTTAAAAAAAGAATCATTAATATCAGTCAGACAAAGCATGTTTTGAAAGTTTAGTGCAATCTACAGTACTACCACTGACTCTTTCACTAAATGAAGCACCCTGATCCTCTTGGATTTTTATGTAGTAGAAAAGAAACAGCACCATTTTTTGTCAAGGGCTTAAAACTACACATTAAGCATCAAGGATTTCAAGAAAAGGGAATAGTTTATCTTCCTTATGTAAAAAGCAATATGCATATGGAAGCAAATTGACACAATCTAGCTAAAAAACCACATTAAACACAAGCTCCAGCTGCACTCACATAAGAACTAGAGTTTTCCAGTGGTGACCACTGTGGGTGTATAGTGTTTGGCTCAAAAACAAAGTTCTGATTAAATGTACTGAAGACAGCCATTAAATATCTATTACTGGAAAGAAGCCATCATAGCTTTCAAATTTAACTTTGGAAAATAACTCAAAGAGAAAACACAGTAAGAATTTGTGGTGTAGAAGGAACTAAAAGAAAGAAAGTTTTAAATAGTTAAGGATACTTAATTCATCAAACAGTTAAAACTGTATTGTTCTAATGTCTTCTATCTTAAGATTATCTGAACTTTTTACACCTAAAGAAATAACATTTCTTATTAATGGAACACAGTCACTATGGTACTTTAAAAACTGCCAAACATCTTAGTTTGGCAACTAAGGCAACAACAGGAAAGAAATATTCAGGAAGTAGAATTAGTATATTAAAGCATGTAATAATGACAGCATTAATAATATGCCACCAAACATTAGTATAGGGCTTTATAGTTCACAGTATCTTTGCACATACATCACCTCATTTATTCCTCATTGTAATCTTGGGAGGCAGGCATTATTATCCATGTGAGAAAATGGAATGGGAAGATTAAATAACTTGCCAAAGATCAAGTAATTCAATAATTTGATATCTCGAATTCCAATTACCATGGTAAATTCACTCTCTTCAACTTGAACATGAGTCTGTGAATGAGGATTCAAGGGAAGGACAGCAGCATAAGGAAATGGATATAGTCTCAATCAGACAGACATAGTCTTGAATCTGAATTTTGCCACTTAACTAGCTATGTGACCTCACACAGCTATCTCTGAGCTTTTGTTTCTTCACCTGTCAATGGGAATACCACCATTTACCTCATAGGACCAGTAAGTTATTGGAGGGTACCTGCTCTATAAAAACTACCTACTTTTATTATTGTTCAGTAAGATATTTTAGAAGAATACATTTTCATCTAAATACTACTCCAATCATACATCAATTTTTACTAGATGCCAACTGCAATGGCAAGCAATAACAAAATTACTCCTCCATGTGGTTCTATTAGCTCTTGCTCTGGATAAGCAAATAGGCATGTGGTTGTTTCCATGGCCACAAGCAACAGTCAGAGGTCATGTCTCTGGATGACAAAGCAAAGCCAAGGGCAGATTTCAATAATGAACATGGTTTGAGTCCAAATATACAACACCAAAATAACTATCATTTGCGTTTTCCCTTAATACTTCTATCCAGACATTTCCTACTAGTTTGTGAAATTGACAGGCTATTCCTACATTAAATGGCAAGGGCCTATTATCTTCATGCTTAGAATGATTAAAATAACAAACTAATAATACAGTTAGTCATGTCTTCCCAGATCTCATATTTCTTCCCACCCATTTAATAAACACTGAGTTAGTTCCTTGAACACAGGAAGCATGTGGTAGATTGTCTACATATTTGTCAAAGGAAAAAAAGAAAGAAAACGGGGAAAGGTAAGAGAGGGATGAAGCAGACTTTGACAGGTTGTGAGAAAAAGAAAACATAAGATTTAAAACAATTCCTAGCCTAAAAGAGCTCAGAGTCTAAAAAATAAGAATTTAAAGGGATTGGGATGCCTGGGTGGTTCAGTCAGTTAAGCATTGACATTCAGCTCAATCCATGATCCCAGGGTCCGTGCTCAATGGGAAGCCTGCTTCCCCCTATGCCTGCTGCTCCCCCTGCTTGTGCACAGGCTCAAGAGTTCTCTCTCTGACAAATAAATAAACAAAATTTCTAAAAAAAAGAATTTAAAGGGATTAAAATAATAATTAAAGCAATTAAAGGAACACAATGGAAAGACACATTTCCTCTGTGAAGCAGTCACTGAAAGCTCCAAAGAGCACAGGACACTAGCTGCATCTTAAAAGATCTGTAATAAGGCAACTGAAGAATAGTACAGAAGGAAAAGGTGAAAGAAAAAAGGAAAGTGGAAGGGAGTATTCCTGGAAAAATGTGAAGGGAGAACCAAGAGGTGAAATTCAAAAAAGAGTTATTTGAAGCCAAACTGTGGAGTCTGAACTTGGAACATGTAAGCAACAAGGCATTTTGAAAGAATTTTAGCCAGATGAAATCAGTATTTCGGCATGATGAAATCAGTATTTCAGAAAAAGCAATTCTGGTAACAGCATGAAGGATGAACTTGTATAAAACTGGAGCTTTAAGTTTCAGGGTTTTATTCTTAATTATTACTTAGGAAAAGTTAACGCATTTAAACTGCTCGGTCTTATCAATAATTTAGCAAAATAAGTAAAACAACTGCTTGTTTTGTTTAAATTCATATTTATGAGCTCAATTTTCATAGCATTTAAATCCTTGACTGATTTAAAAGTGAATTTTTAAACACTTGGCACCATAAAAAGTGAACTACTTCTGAGTCACACTCAGATAACCTAAAACAGAGTCACATTCAGATAACCTAGAAACAGATAACCTAAATCACGGTCAAACACGGTCAAATCACAAAGCATTACCCTGGAAACACACTGTAAAATATGTGAGTACAAATGTAAACGCACAAGATTTTCAACTACAATATGGGACTAATAATATATCTCACAGGAATGTAGGAAGGAATAGGTACAAAGTCATATAAAACACCTTACACAGTGCCTCCTAGCACGTCACTGACATTCAATAATACTGGTTCTGTTCCCTTCTCTTCCAACCCCTTCAATAAGATTAGTTATTTGAAAAGGAAAAAAAATTAACTTGTTTACTATTTACTTATCTCCAATGATCTAAAAACTTAAAAGTTTTTGAAAAGAAGCCCATTAGCCTTTCCTATATATGCATTACAGGCTTCTTCTATATGTTCACTAAAGAAGTTCATCCAACACTAAGTGTCATTTAAACATTCCACATTGTTGGGGCACCTGGGTGGCTCAGTGGGTTAAGCCTCTGCCTTCGGCTCAGGTCATGATCTCTGCGTCCTGGGATCGAGCCCCGCATCGGGCTCTCTGCTCAGCGGGGATCCTGTTTCCTCCTCTCTCTCTCTCTGCCTGCCTCTCTGCCTACTTGTGATCTCTGTCAAATAAATAAATAAAAATTTTTTAAAAATCCCACATTGTTAAATTCATTTGTGAGGCCATGTCAAATAACTGCCAAAAGATTATAGGAAAAATACCTAATTCTGATTCAAGAACACTGGCAAGTCATTTTTATCAAAGCACACAAGTAAATATTAGCATTTCATAAGTTTGTAATGGGGGAAACTAAGGTCTGTTACTTCATGTCTTTTCAGTTGAGATTCTGTATAAAGTTGACAGCTAGAAAAATACATTAAAAGCTTATGGAATCTTATAGGATCATATATACAAACATGTATAGTCCCAGATTTCTGCAATTTTTCAAAATCTGTCTAGATAAGATAGAGATGTTTTATTCTCAAATGAAGAAGCTAGGCTAAAATCAGAAACAAAAAGGTATGAAATTAGTATTTTCAAGAATCTTTTTTTAAAGATTTTATTTACGTATTTGACAGAGAGAGCACAAGCAGGGGGAGTGGAGAGGGAGAAGCAGGCTTCCCGCTGAGCAGGGAGCCCAATGCAGGGCTGGATCCCAGGACCCTGGGATTATGACCTGAGCCAAAGGCAGATGCTTACCTACTGAGCCACCGAGGTGCCCTATTTTCAAGAATCTTTTCTAAAATATTTTATAGGAATGAAACCATTATTCATTCATTTTTCAAAATCCCCCTTTAATCCAAATCCTTTATGTCAAACTCCACCTTTTACAACTATAAAATTTAGCTTAGTTCTGTATGATCTATTCTAAAAACTGTATTAGTGTCTAGAACTGATTTTTCCTGATGCTATACTTACATAACATAAAATAAAGTACTTACACCACTCCCAGCATATTGAACAATAAATAATAGATTCCCCTGACAGAACTTTGATGACCTGGCAAAGCCCAAGTGCTTTCAGCCCAAATCATATGAAACCATAAATCACTCTTTATTTTATAGAACATTTCAAAATGGATCCCTGCTTTCTACCTTGAAAGTCATTTCATGTGTTATTTATAACCAATGGAGACCAGAATGGAAAGAAAATTGCATAGAACTAGAAAATTTACTGTAACTATTTTTTATAAAGAATAACTTTGTTTTAGGAAAAAGTACAGAACTCTTGTACGGGCAAGGAAAAAAATTGTGGGCATGACAAGCTTTTAGAGAGCCACATATACAGACCTTCTGCAACATTGTAAAAAAAAACCACAAACAACATTAGGTACAGAAATGACTAAACTGAGCAAAGCAAAAGTAAAACCACATGCTTAACTCACATAGCAGCCACTCAAATAAATGACATCACAAATTTAAACAGAAATTGAATTTCAACCCAGGTTCAAGTAGTTTTGTTCATTCTTATTAAATTCTAATTAAAAGTTTTTTATTTACTTTTTAGTGGGTACCTGGAAAACAGAAAAAAGTGCCAGTGAAACAGCCCAAGGAACTAAGAAGTACAGATAAAATTAATTCTTAAAATGACAATTATTTTAATTCACTATGACATACAAAATACTGAACATATTAGTAAGTATACTAATGGAGTATCTATGGATTTCTACCTTCTGGGAGAAAATAGTTATTCATATTTATGTAATTTTTAGAACTTTACAAAAGTATAGCATTCATTAAATATTAACTTAAATTTATGTTAACTTTTTAAAATTCAATATAGTATGACTTTTGAGTATTAAATAAATAAAAAGAACATTGTTTTAACATTCAGGGTACTTGAACTAAGTATCCAGAAAACTGGATTCTTGTTTTCAGATTTACATTAAGTAGTTGAGAAAGTCATTCAACCTCTTTGGAATTTGGCTTCCTTACAGATATGCTTAGAGATAAAATGAAAGGCTAGAAATAAATGACTCAAGTAGCAGGCTGAGACGAAATCGGGCAGCAGGAGATCACCTAGATAGCCTATCAAACCATTCCGAACACCTACGAATCCAATAGGAGAACGAAGAGAAGAAGAACAACAATTCTAGAAACAGAAAATCGACCACTTTCTAAAAGGTAGGACCAGCGGAGAAGTGAATCCAATGCAACGTGAAGATAGACCTTAGGGGGAGGGGCCGGCTCCCGGCAAGCAGCAGAACAATGGAGCACAAAATCAGGACTTTTATAAGTCCGCTCCAAGGAGGGACAACGCTCCAGAGGCTAAACTGGGGTGAAGACCTCACGGGGACAGCGTGGACTCAGGTCCCGCGGGGTCACAGAAGGATGGGGGGTGTCTGAGTGTCACGGAGCTCACAGGTATTAGAGCGGGGAAGCCGGCTGCGGAGACAGAGCCAAGGAGTGAGCTCTCAACTCGGGGTTTCCAAGAGCCATGGTCTGTGACACGGGCCGGTGCTCTGTGCGAGGGGTCCCCACAAGATCCAGGGAGACTCCGACCTGGGAGAGCTAAGGGATCTACGGGATTCGGAGACTCCAGGTGGGACTCTGCCAGAGACAGAGACGCTTGGTCACAGGCTGGATAACCTCGGAGCACAGCCAGAAGCCAGAGAGACGGGACTGATTACGCACGATTTTCTCCAAGCACAGCTGGAGGATGGGGAGACGGGAGTGATTAAGTACTTTTCTCTGAAGGCGCACTGAAGACTGGGGCCCCTAGCTCTCGGCTCCTCTGAACCAGAGATTGGGAGGCTGCCATTTTCATTCCCATCCTCCGGAACCCTATGGAAAGCGTTCAGGGAACAAAACCTCCTGAAAGCGAACCTGAGAGGATTACTTAGCCCGGCCCCTGGTAAGGGCGGTGCAATTCTGCCTGGGGCAGAGACACTTGAAAATCACTACAAGAGGCCCCTCCCCCAGAAGATCAACAAGAAATCCAGCCAAGACCAAGTTCACTTAACAAGGAGAACAGTGGATTCTTATCTGGACAAAATGACAAGGCGGAAAAACTCACCACAAAAAAAAGAACAGGAGGCAGGACCAAGGCTAGGGACCTAATCAATACAGACATTGGTAATATGTCAGATCTGGAATTCAGGATGACGATTCTCAAGGTTCTAGCCGGGCTCGAAAAAGGCATGGAAGATATTAGAGAAACCCTGTCCGGAAAATAAAAGCCCTTTCTGGAGAAATAAAAGAACTAAAATCTAATCAAGAGGAAATAAAAAAAGCTATTAATGAGGTGCAATCAAAAATGGAGGCTCTTACTGCTAGGATAAATGAGGCAGAAGAAAGAATTAATGATATAGAAGACCAAATAACAGAGAATAAAGAAGCTGAGCAAAAGAGAGACAAACAACTACTGGATCACGAGGGGAGAATTCGAGAGATAAGTGATACCATAAGACGAAACAACATTAGAATAATTGGGATTCCAGAAGAAGAAGAAAGAGGGGAGCATAAGGTATTTAGGAGAGAATTATTGTAGAGAATTTCCCTAATATGGTAAAGGGAACAAGCATCAAAATACAGGAAGTGCAGAGAATCCTTCTCAAAATCAATAAGTATAGGTTCACACGCCTTCATCTAGTAGTAAAATTTACAAGTCTTAGCGACAAAGGGAAAATCTTGACAGCAGCCTGGGACAAGAAGTCTGCTACATACAATGGTAAAAATATTAAGATTAGCAGCGGACTTATCCACAGAGACCTGGCAGGCCAGAAAGAACTGGCATGATAATATTGAAAATATTATACAGAATAAATACAGAAAATATTGAAAGTGGTCCTCTAACAAAAGAGAGACCCTAAAAGTAGTACATCAGAAAGGAACAGAGACAATATACAGTAACAGTCCCCTTACAGGCAATACAATGGCACGAAATTCATATCTCTCAATAGTTACCCTGAACGTAAATGGGCTAAATGCCCCAATCAAAAGACACAGGGTTTCAGAATGGATAAAAAAACAAAACCCATCCATATGCTGCCTACAAGAAACTCATTTTAGACCTGAAGACACCTCCAGATTGAAAATGAGGGGGTGGAAAACAATTTACCATGCTAATGGACATCAGAAGAAAGCTGGGGTGGCAATCCTTATATCAGATCAATTAGATTTTAAGCCAGATACTCTAATAAGAGATGAGGAAGGACACTATATCATACTCAAAGGGTCTGTCCAACAAGAAGATCTAACAATTTTAAATATCTATGCCCCTAACATGGGAGCAGCCAACTATATAAACCAATTAATAACAAAATCAAAGAAACACATTGACAAGAATACAATAATAGTAGGAGACATTAACACACCCCTCACTGAAATGGACAGATCATCAAAGCAAAAGATCAACAAGGAAATAAAGGTCTTAAATGACACATTGGAGCAGATGGACATCACAGATATATTCAGAACATTCCATCCCAAAGCAACAGAATACACATTCTTCTCTAGTGCTCATGGAACATTCTCCAGAATAGATCACATCCTGGGTCATAAATCAGGTCTCAATTGGTAT
>RCUC01070060.1:0-12484 GCA_003697995.1 Taxidea taxus jeffersonii | reverse complement strand
CAACAGGTGTGTTTGGCCATGCTGACTGGATGGTCTCCAGTTTCTAAGGACAATGCTCTTTTCCTTGGGAATGACAGACCCTTTCCTTTAACTAATGCCCCATCCTTTAGCGGATGGCAATTCTGTCTCATCTATATGACATTAGCGAGCTGAGGACGCTAAGGCCTGCGTTCTATAGGGCGCCCGTCCAGGCTGCTCCACACACACGACCATCGTGCCATTTATAGGCCCAGAGAAAGCTGCCAGGGTCACTAACAGCAACGATGCTGGTGACAAGAAAACCCATGCTTCCCAAGCACATCTGCGTGGTCCGGTATCTGCATTTCTGTGTGGAGTCCTCACTCCCCTCAAGGTGGGCGTGGGCGCGGCCGCACTCTCCCGGCCAGCAGCCAAATGATAGGACGTCATCGCAGGAAAAAGCCGTCAGAAAGCATAAAGCCGAAAATACACAGAGGGGAAAGTTTAACAGACAGATAGTTATTCATGATTAATGATGTTATTCTTCTGGATTTTGTGATGCTTGTGTTATTTGCCAGCTCTTTTTAAGGTATAATGATTGGTTGCAATTTTTTCTCCTTCTCAATAAATATTCACTTTTATGTCCAAATTTGTATCTGCAATTTTTCTCTCTTTCTCTTCTTGGACTCCCCTGCCTGGGTTGTAAACTCTTCAGGCCCGCCCTCCCGAGCCACCCCCGCACAGGGAGGGGTGAGAGCGAGAGCGTGAGTCCTTTCTCCCCTGCTCCTGCAGCTCCTGAGAACACGAGCCAGGAGGCAGGCAAAGGTGGGAGGGCCCAGCACAGCCCAGGTCTCATGCTTGGGGATGAAGCCCACCTGGCCTATCCAGGCACGGGTTCGGGGTAGCAGAAAGTGACTCCCCACGGACCTGCCGGGGACAGTGCCTCCAAGAGGGAGCAGGGGGGTGGGGTGCAGGGTCTGCTCTCGGAAGTCCCACAACTTCATCCTGTGCCTCCTGAAGGCTCCGACGCCCATGGGATTGAGCTGCATACAAGAGTCCTTGCAGAAAACAGCAAGACAAGTGTCCTGTAGTGTTTCAAGCCCACGTGCCGGGCCAGTGAGTGGTCGGAAGAGGGTTTTGTGGGATCATTGCATGTCCCCAGATGCATGTCCATGGGCCCATCCTCTTCAGAGTCACGTATCTTGCTGTTACGGCTGGAGCAAAGCCCAGAGACGAGGCTGGTCCACAGAGCCAGATCATGAGGCCACAGGGCAATTATTCTCTGGCATTTACCTGATTTCCTGTCACCAGTCCCACAGAGCAGGTGGCCTCCCTTGACTCCTGCTGCCCATTTTACAAGTGTTCACTGTGGGCAATGCAGAGGGAGAGTCTTATCACAGCTCCTGGATGTCGCAGAGGAAACCAGCAGTTTCCTAGTGCCTGGGACACTGGCCACATTTATTCTGCTGCTGAATCTGTGACTTGGGGGGGGGGCAGCACCTCCCTGAGCCCTGGAAGGGGGGAGCATGGGGTCCCCTGAAGGCTCCCTCCCTCCCACATCGGTGGTGATACTCCTATGCACAGGGACCTGAGCTGGGGTCCCAGCCAGAACACCATAGCACTCGGCCTCTCCATTGGTTTGGCTTCCTCGCAACATGGCACCTGGGTGACAAGGGTCTCGAGAGATATATGAGCCAAGGGAGACTTCCTGGCCCTGGGAATGACGTGGGATTCCCCACGTGGCTCTTCTATGAGATGGCTACCAGGTTGCATGTTTCAAGAACAGAGGAGACTCCACCTCTTGATGGGGCCTGGAAAATTCTGGAAGCATGCGTGAGACTGGAATCCCATGACTTGCTGTGAGGCACATGTGCTAGGTGCATTCCCAGCTGGCGGCACACACAAGACACAGTCTGCGGTGTTGGCTGGAGCCTCCAAGATGACTGTCCTCGCAAGGGCGTCTCCTGGGCCGGTGCTCACTCTGCGTGCCCTTGTCTCCACAAGAGCACATGAAGCCCACCCACTCTCGGCTGACTGCTGGGTGTCGGCAGGGGCAAAATCCCCATGTCACCGCTGCCCCAGATCCTCACCACCCCGGTCTAGGGACTCACCCCTGTGGGACGTGCGTTCTAGTGCTTGTCCCTCTGGCTCCCTGTCCCCGTTGCTCTCCAGGTCCCAGCAGGCCATGGTCAGGGCAGTGCTTGTGGCCTCAGAGAAGGGACTGGCTCGGCAGAGGCAGAAATCTCATCCTCTCCAGACTTTCTGGATTTTGCTTCCAAAACCCTAGGTCCCAAGTCTGAGAACCTCCCCCATGGCAGGCCCTCACCGTTAGCTCCCCTTCATGGCGCCACCTGTCAGGCTGTGGGGCCCCCGTGACCGAGACCGAGCAGGCTCTGACCGCAGCCAGTTAGGAAAACAGGCTCTGAGTCCCGTTGCCTCTGAGGATCTGAATTCTACCCACAGCCATGTGAACAAGAGTGGAGGTGGGGTGTCCTGCGTCCCCATGGAAGAGCAAGACCCCTGCTGGCGGTCACCCATAGCCTGGTGGACCACAGGGAGCAGGGACACATGGTGGCCCAAGTGTTTGCGTCCACCTACAAAACGCGGTGCTCAATATTGGACTGTTTTCATGGGGAAAGGTAAGACTTTCTTAGATGTGCCTGGTGAGCATCCCCTGTGCCTCACTGGTCAGGGCTGTGTCACTTGGCAGCTCCCAGCTGTCTCCCCAGGAGGGGAAGGAGGGCCTTCCCTGCTGATGCTCCTGAAGACACTGCTTGGTCACTTTGCTGCTGACATCTCACCCCTCCTCCAAGGGGCATGCGGAAGGGGGCCCAGCCTGGACCCCCGACATCCATCAGGGCTCAGATTTTCACCTTGTTTGTGACCCTGGCCACTTTTCCTTTCTCTTCTGGGCTCCACCTCTTCCAAGATAAAACCAGGACATGTGGGGGACTCAGGGTCCCTTCCAAGTCTGATCTTAAACGTGACATTCATGTGAGAGTCTCACATACCGGGAGTCCCGGTTGGACCTGGTTCCAAGGACTGACTAAACAAGGAAGACATTGCAAGATCAATGCAGAAAAGAAGGCCTGGACATAACGGGAAAAGAAGCAGAATATATAAGAAAAGTTTTAAAATCTGAATTATTTCCAGAAGTAGGAGGAGAGTCTGGGTGAAATCACTCTATTTTTATCAGAAAAAAGAAGCCCCTAGGAGACACCCGAGGTGGAGCCTTGAGTGCAGACCCTGCCGCCAAAAGCCTGTCAGACTGCAGAGGTAGGATGGACAAAGGGCAGCACAGCGGATGGACAGAAGGCAGTGCTGTGGGGACAAGCATCCGCCACCCCCAGACATGTCTGCATGCCCTTTGATGAGCTTGAATTTCTCTTAGGCCGAATGACAGGTGTATATGGAAGGAGAGCCAGGCCAAGGCCCCCCAGCTCACTCTCACAGCGTCCACTTCAGGACATCGACAGTTGGTCCCCCTCAGGACAGGAGCTCCTCGGACCAGGCAGTGAGGGCAGAGGGTGGGCGGTAACTCTGAACAAGACTGACCTGCTTCCCTGGGGCACAGCGCAGACGGTGGGGACCCGGTAGGGTACCAAGCACATGCAGCCCCCTGCTCTGACTCCAGGGAAACTGGAGATGCTCAGGTGGGACCTCCTCGTCCACACATGTCGGTGGAGGGACATGGGGCCCTCACCCCTGTCCAGCGAGGCCTTTGTAATGAATGCCTTCTTTCTCCTGTGTGCGGGTCTCCAGGGGCTGGAAGAGATCCCATGTCCCTCTGGACCAGGGAGCGTCCAGGGGTGGCAATGTCCATTGGCTGCCTGGTGGACAGGAGGAGGCACCGCCTCCCCCTGCAGGTCACCCGTGCGGCTGTCGGGGCAGCGGGGGATGGAATTAGCAGACTTTTGAAGGTGTGTGGTTATGAGCAGAATGTTAGGTCATGCACCCCCGTCAGGGACAAAGCCTGGCCTTGGAGTAAACCAGCTGGCCTGCGGGGCAGGAGGTCCGCGCACCCCCCCAGGAGCCTGCCAGCCCTAGGGTGCGAGAAGGCCATACCCACACCATCTTCCGCAGGAGGAAACCAGCGCTCAGGTGTGTGAAGTGGCTCAGGGTTTGTCCTTGAGGCCTGGGAGCCAGCGTCCCACCCAGGGCTTCTGTGGTCTGAGGGTCCTCTACTCCAGGGCAAATTCTCCTCCTGGCCTCCTCCTGCGGCCCCTCCATGCCTCCTAAGAGCGGGACCTCGGGACCAAGAGACTTCATGGGCTCCAGTGAACACACCCCCCCGCTCCCAGCTTGGCCAAGAAAGGATTCTTCCGTCCTCCCTGAGACAGCTAGGCAGCATGCCCACTGTCCCTTGTCCCCTACTGGCCCCTTCCCTCCCTGCTGCTCCCTTCTCTGTCTCTGTTCCCATCTCTCTGTCTCTGTCCAGACTGACAACTGGTCACCTCTAGGGGCGATGTGACCTAGAACACCTTGTCAGGCCATTTCACAGGTTCAGGCTCACCTAACATTTATTGAGCGCCTTCTGCATGCCAACTCAGTGTCTTCCCACACTCTCTCACCCAAGAGCCCCGGGCGGCTGCCCCATGCTGGCCTGAGCACACGTGGGCAGACCCCATTCACGATGCTGGGTCAACGGCTCCCAAGGGTCTTGTGGCAGCGTCATCGTGGGTGGGCAGGTGCAGACCAGGTTGCAGATGAAGGCATGAGGGGCCATCCAGTAGCAGCAAGCGCTGCTCTATTCCAGGTGCCCTTCTTTTGGGGGAAGGGGCAGGTTTTCCTGGCGGCTCCATCTGGCCTGCTTGCTGTCCCTCAGATGGAAAGGCAAGGGCGCCACAACCATGGGGGTGGGGACCTTCACCCCCACCCACGGGAGGGGCAGAGGTTAGTGTGGCCTGGGCTCTCTTTGTCCACCATGACCCACTGTGAGCCCCAGGGCGTCCTTCTCTCCAGTGGGTCCGGGGGCCACGTGAAGGCAGGGCTATGTCAGGCTCATCCCTGCAGGACACACCAAGCACTTGCTAAGCTCACAAACACTTTGTTCAATCAGGCGCCTGGAGGGTCTAACTCTGGGCCACGCTCGAGCAGCAGTGTGGATGGTAGCTGGCTTTGCCAAGCAGTCTATCATGACTCCGGGTGGGGGCTTCTCAGAGGCCCTCACCACTGCAGGACCCCGGGGAGAGGGGCCCTGCCTGCCCCTCCTCTCCTCCCTCACTCCCATAAACACTTGCCTTCAACTTTCCTTCCCTTCCCACTGCCTCATCTGCTGGAGCAGCCAGTTCCATCGAAAGGAATGGCGGGCAGATGCTGCAGGTGGCATTTTCTTGGCAAGCCCATGAGAAAACAGGGAATTTGGGCTCACAAGCCCAGCCACATGCCAGGGAAGAAGATGGGGCCCGCCCTCCAGGGGTCAGCATTTGGAGCTGACTGGGGCCCAGCCTGAGATGGGGTGTGAGCCCGGGTCTTAGCTTGGGAGCTGGCACCGGCCGCCTCTCAGGCCCCCACCAAGTGCATGCCCGCATTAACACATTGGTTTGGTTTCACCTTGGCCATTGGCAAAGACAAACCGAAGGGTATTGCCAAGAGAAAACCACAACAGATATTGGCTATGGGGGGTGGGGGTTTTCAGATGAATTCGAATCCATAATTTTACCCCCAACATCCTTGTCACTGAATATTCATATTACACGTGTGGGGGGGGATGCAAATGCAGTCCCACCACGCTCATGGGCCGGGAAATGTGGCGCCTTTATTTCTCCTGTCTGCTTGGGCCTTGCTCCAGAGGCCTTCATATGACGTCAGCATTTAAATTAGCCCATTGGGTCCAAGTGCAACCTCTCAGATTTCACCCCTGTCCCCATGGTCCCTGTGCCCTGTGAAATCAAGTTTCCCAGGCTTCTGGGTCCCTGGGCTGGGGTGGCATCTCCACAGGAGCTGTGGCCTAGGTGGCCTCTCTGCAGGAGCCATGGCCTGGGTGGCCTGCATTCTTACCCTCTGGCTGCTGTTTTACATTTCCTGGCTTCACCCTCTGGGACCCCAGGGTCTTGCTCTCTGGGTCTGTGCAGCCCATGATGGAGCTTGGTAGACAGGTCTGTGTGCCCAGGGCCCCCACCTGCTCAGCCACACTGATTACAGCCAACACTCAGTAATCACGCTGACCTCACAAGTCCCAACACACAGCCACATTCCTGAGACGTTATTTGAACACTGATGGTTTATTACGACAGATGCATTCAGGGAAACCGCAGGTGGATCGGCACAAGCCCATCAGCGTGGTGGAGACCGGTTCTGGGGTTTTAGATGGTGGAGAAGATGCTCCTGAGAAGACAGAATGCCATGGGCTGAACCGGGCACCACCTGGCACAGGGAACCCTCAAACCCCAGGACACCAGCCACAGCTTGGGAGGGGCACCCAGGAGACCTCCTACCTTGTCCCCATGGGCGCCGCACAGGCCCTGCTCCGGAGAACAGCTGGCTGCGGGCCCAAAACTGCAAGGTGCCTGGTTCTCTGGAGAGCCCTCCCTCACTTCACAGATGGAGAAACTGAGGCAGAGCATGGTGAGAGCAGAGGCAGAGTCTGCTGGCTGACTCGTTGGCCCAGACACCCAGCAGCAATGAAAACTGAAAGATAACTCACATACCGCAAAACCCGCCATCCTAATCTACAATTCCATGATTTTGAGTAATTCACAGATTTGCCATAGCGTTGTCACATTCAGGTTGTATGACACCTCCATCACCCCCAAATCCTCCCACAGCCTGCCCAAGGATAGCCCCAAGCCCACCCACCCTCAGCTGCAGGCACCCGACCACTCCCGGCCTCCCCCAGCGTGCTGAGGGTGAGAGGTGATGTGGCCGTGGCCTCTGCTGGCCATCAGAGGGCATCTGCCCCTTCAAAGGTGCAAAGGGAGGGGAGTGTGCAGAGGGACAGGCGGCGGTCTCAGAGCGCACGGCCCACAGACGGAGGACTGCGCACTGAGCAAGGCTATAATTAACGCAGTTACCCGTTGGTCCCTTCCCTGAGCATGGCAGCAGACACCCTTGTCCCAAAGGGCTGCCGAAGCAGCAAATAAATCATAAAACACCGCCACCAATGGGGAGACAAAGGAAAATTTCCATGTCCGTGCAGCAGCCTTTGTGCCGGGAAATTTGGCTGTCTGGAACAGCCGGCTGGGGACTGGACGCCCTTACTACTGCAGGTGCCCCTGGAAGGGCCCCTGGAGCACAAAGGTAGGCTCAGGGTCCAGGTACTCTGACTGCCTGCTGCCTCCACACCCTGTACACGCAGAAACTCACGGTCCTCATGCCGCCCGGGGTGGTACCCACAGTGAAGGGAAAGCATGGGTACTGGCGTTCGTCATCTCTGGCCAGGGCCAGGGTGGGCAGGTGCACACACCAGCTTCCCATAGCCCCGCCCACCAGAATCAGCGCCTTCCTGAGCTCTGACTGCATACCTAGGTACGCCAGGTGTGCCGATCCTGCTGGAGAAACGTCGACCTCTTTCCCGGTTCAGGGCCAATGGAAGACAGGTTGGAGAATAGGCGACCTCCCCGGGAAGCCACGTGCGTCATTGCACCCCCGGAGGGAGGCTGAAAGAGACTTGGTTCCCCGGAGGCTCACCCCCAGGTCATTGCCTGACATGTCATGTGAGACCTCACCCTACAGCTCAGGTCTCTGCACCTCCGGCGCCCGGGACACCCAGACCAATGCTCTCCTGGTACTTACAGCCTGGGGAGGTCTGGCATCCTCTGAGGCGGGAGGGTGCCTTCTCTGGCACCCAGCTCCACGCACCAGGCCTCTCAGTCCTGCTAGAACACACTGAAGTCTTTGGCTTTCCTGAAAGCTCCCCTGGGCCTTACATTCCCTGAAGATGCTCCGGGAAGACCAGTGCCATCCTGAACCATGTCACCATCTGGAGCAGACACACCTGTCAGCACCTCTTCCTGTAGCATGGGGAGTATGGGTGATGCAGAGCCTTTGGCCAAGAGCAGAGGCACCGAGGAAGTGGCTGCTGAGCTTCTGAGACTTAGCCAACTGCACATTTAAAACAGGACACAGACTCCTTGAGCTGTTTTCTTTTCCTGTGAAAATATATCCCTAAAGTACATGTTTTCACGATTTCCAAAAACAGTTGATCTTCCCTACCTGTGAAATCAGACCTGCATAATTATGACTTCAATTATTAATTAAATCTACAAGAGATCAACCATGAAAATTCAACTGTGCAGATCTAGATCAGAAGTGTGAGACCCGCTCGGCACAGAGTCCCTGTCTCCCTCTACACAGAGGAAGGCGGGCTGTGGTGTCTGCATGGAATGGACGTGGCCAGGGTCGCAGGGCTCCTGATGCACAGGCCCGCCCAGAGGACCACTGAGCTCCAGCTACTTTGTCCAAAGGAGTGGTGAGCCCAGGGTGGCTAGACATTCTGATCTGTCAAGACAGAATTCCCAAACTTATTAAATATTTTCCACCAGTATAAACCGTAGAAATAATGGTCAGCCAATGGAAATGTGTCTAAAGTTCGGAGCTGGCAGACAAAACCACCCACTTGTGAGCTGCTGTGCAGAAACAGCACAGCACCCCCCACCCCGGGACCCTGGCCTGCCCCCCAGTCACACAGGTCGTCTTGACCTCTCTTACTCTGAGACGTGCTCCCCTGTGTACATTCCAGAACCACAGGAACCTTCTTCAGATCACATGGCCCATCCTTAGACCCTGACTCTGCCCCAGGAAGCACAACTTGGCACCCCAAGTGAGAAGACCCTAATTCCTGGGCTGGGAGACCACATGTCCATGACTGGACACATGCAGAGATCAAACCATCCATGATATCTAGGGACTCAGTCACAGGCCAGCTGCAGAAACAAGGAAGAGGGTCACCTGGCATTTCCAGAAATAATCAAGAAAACGTCATTCCATGGGTGTGAGCTGAACCACAGAAATACTCTTTTGTTAGGGTGCTTGGTAGGCATGAAGGAGCAATTGCTTTTCCTGTTCTGTGACATCACTTGCAGGGCCTCAGGGGATCCATGGGATGAGCATGGGCCCCGAAGCCACACCATCAGAGGCTGAACCTCACTCTGTGTGGCTTACCAGTTGTGGATGACCTGTGCCTCTATGGCCCCAAGCCACCGGTTCACCTACAGTTTACCTGTCTGTAAAGTGGAGATTATACTGACATTTATCCTACGACTGTTGGGAGGGTTAAGGAAAGCAGTACATGTCGGTTTTTAGAATTTTAGAAATTTTAGAATTTTGAATGTCCTGCCGAAGCTTGGCTATTGGTGTGATTCTTGCTATTTCTGGTCAAGGCCCCAGAGAGGTACACGTGCAGGGACAATAGCAGGGGAACACACCATGGGCTGGGTTCTGGCCCCAGCTCTCTGATGACAGGACGTGTTGGTGAAACGAGCCACAACCAGTGCTCCCCTCATAGCCTGGCCTCGCACTACACCCCAAACCTCAGTCTTCTTTTTTTTTTCCTTAAGATTTTATTTATTTATTTTTTGAGAGAGAGAAACAGAGAGCATGAGATGGGGGAGGGGCTAAGGGAGAGGGAGAAGCAGTCTCCCCGCTGAGCGGAGAGCCCGATGTGGGGCTTGATCCCAGGACCCAGAGATCATGACCTGAGCAAAAGGCAGATGCTTCACCGATTGAACCCCCCAAATGCCCCCCCAAACCTTGGTTTTGACATCTTACTCCATTTCGCTGGATGGACCAGGAGGCAGGGGGTCAATGGGCAAGAATGGTCCCTGAACCCCCCAAGGAAAGCACTGGAGGGTGGCCCTGAGTCCCACATCACACAGATCCAGGAGATGGGTCTCCCCTGATGCCCAGAATCCCCTCTGCACAGGTTTGTGGTCCAGGCTGATAATCAGGGAAAGAGGTGGAGGGACAGGGGTGCCACCGACCATGGATGCATGGAGCCCGAAGCCTGTGCCGGACCCCAGCGGGTCACCAGACCTGCTGCTGCCACACTTCCCGCCCCCTTGACATGAGGAGCAGTCGTGGGACTCACTCTAGCCAATGGGTGTGAGCAGAGATGATAATCTCCTCTCACACCTGCTGACAGGACCTGTGCCCAGGAAGACCCGAAAGCCAGGGCGTGAAGATGGTGGCAGAGACCTCGGCAGCCTGGGCGTCTGAACGCCTGCATGGAACAGGGTCTCTGCCACCTCAGCCTGGGCTTTATGGAGCCACAGCTGCATTTCACTCTGCAGGGCCACCGAAATTTCCGGATTTTCCTTGACTGCACCCTGATTTTCATTATTTTTTTTAAAGATTTTATTTATTTATTTGATAGACAGAAATCACAAGTAGGCAGAGAGGCAGAGAGAGAGGAGGAAGCAGGCTGTCCGCAGAGCAGAGAGCTCGATGCGGGGCTCGATCCCACGACCCTGGGATCATGACCTGAGCCGAAGGCAGCGGCTTTAACCCACTGAGCCACCCAGGCACCCCTGATTTTCATTATTGAAAATGGGTCAGGGGGCTGCCTCCCGGGGGAGATGTTCCCAGTCCCTGCCCAGGAGAGCTGGTCCAACCCCCAGCACATGAGACAGGGAGACGGGCAGTGAAGGGTACAGGTTCAGGGTCAGCCATGCCCCGATGCAGGGGGTCACTTTTGCCCTGTGCTTCTGTTTCCCTATCTGTGAAATGAGATTCCAGTGCTCCCTTCCCCCTAAAGGCTATTGACAGGACAGAGTTTGGGACCCGGGATGCATTTACAATGGCACCAAGCCCAAAGTGATGCTCGGTTGGGCGTCCCGAGGGCGTCTTCCACCCACAGCAGGGAGAAGCAAGTGGGAACTGTACGGCCCACGGGGCCCAGCTGGGGACGGGGAGATGGTCCCAAGTCTCTGCTTTTCAGTCGCTTGTTGTTCCTACCACTCAGGTCCGTCCTCTCAATTTAACAGGAAATCCAGGCCACCTTGCCCACTTGCCCCAGCGGCCCTTTCTTCAGTCTCAGAGGGCCCCCAACTCTGGAACACCAGTGTACCAACGTACACTGGTGGATCTGCCCGTCACCCTCGTCTGCTTCTGCTGCAGGGGACGGCCATGACCCTCACCCCTCACAGCCCAAGGACCCCTGCCCACTGACCCCCGGTGGGGGAGTGTCACCTCTGGGGAACCGGGTGTAGAGGGAGGGGGTGGGGCTTGGGGGCAGGTGGTTTGCCTGTGCAGACAAGCTCCCCGCCAAGCCTTCCACTGTCTGGAAGGGGGCAGTCTCTCCCCCACATCCAACCTCAGAGGAAAGGCAGTGATGGAGGTCAGGGGTGGGCTGGGCGGCCGGGGAGGGGTCCTGGGGGAGGGGTGCATGGGGAGTTCCACCTGCTCCCCTGGTCATGCACAAGGCACGGTTTCTGTAGACCCTGCTGCCCAGAGCATCCATGGTGGGGTGGGCCATGGTGCCATCACAGCAGGGTGACCCTGGAGTGGGGGGAGGGGCGCCTCACAATTCTGGAACATGAATGGCCCCATGACTTTGGGATGGTACTCAGCCACTGTGACCTCGACTTTCTTACCTACAAGGTGAGTGGGTTCAGCAAGGTTTCCCCACAGTGCCTGGTGGTTTGGGTGACCCGCATTAGTGGCTGGGGCCGCAGCGTGGTTCTCTTGCAGACAGAGAAGCCTGAAGCCCCTTCTGGAGGCTCCGGGGAGAAGCTAACCCTGGCCCCCCGCTCCCGGGGGGCCCGCTGTCCTGGGCTTGCTGCTCACTCCCAGCTCTGTGTTCTCACCACTCAGGGACAGCAGCCCTCCTTTATAGGGCCCCCCCCAAAATCCAGGATGATGTAGGCTCATGATCCTTACCTGCGTACATCTGCGATGATCCTGTTTTCAAATAGGGTCACTTTCTGAGGTTCCTGGTGGACATTCTTCACCCCATCGCAGCAGCCTGGGACCCTAAAGAAGAACTAGGGGTCACTTCAGGCAGCAGGACAGACATTCAGGCTCTGGAAGATTCGTCTGTAGCCACGGGAACTGGGGAGATGTTGGCTGATGGTTGTCTGGGCGAGGGAGGAGGCAGACCTTCCCAGGTGGGGACTACAGGGCCGGGCCCAGATACCCCAGACACCCTGGAAACCGGTGGGAGGAGGTGGGTTCCCGGCTTGTGGGGTCAGAAGCCAGGCCACATCCTCACTAGGACAATCAACACAGGATCAGGCAGAAGGGACAAGGAGAGATGGGGCGGACAGACGAACAGAGGACAAGAAAACCTGCCTGTCCCAGACCCAGAGCCCATCTCAGAGTGCCAGACTTCCCCTCCTCCTGGGCCTCGGGTGTCCATCTGTCCGTGCTCCTGCGGGGATGGTGGCACACGCCGGGATGTCCCCTCTGCCTCTCTCACCACGCTGTGTCAGCTGCTGCCGCCCCTCGGCCCTCAGGGGCTTCTTCAGAGGTGCCTCGTTTGCTCCTGAGCAGAGGGCGACCCCTGCCCTCAGCGCAACAAGCTTTCAGCTATTTGACTCTGGAACAGTGGCCCTGGGGGAGGGGAGGGATGCGGGGAGGCTCGGGGGGG
>ML095748.1:32247-44100 GCA_003697995.1 Taxidea taxus jeffersonii | reverse complement strand
TAAGGTTCTTTTTCTTTTTTTTTCATACAAGAGAAGGTAGACAGATACAAGTTGGTAAATGCTAACCGTCCATACCCACGTGGAGACGCAGTGTAATCTCTGAGCTCAACAGCAGAGACAGGAGGAAAACAGCTAGAATCGCAGACTACGCAGGGGCCCCGCACCTTGCAGCTCCCAGCTTCCTTCTGCGAAGTGAGCAGAAGGTTTTTCTTTTTTTCCCACAGAGCACAGTGGTGCTGATTCCATACTTTTTGTTGAGACAGGAAGGGATAAAAATAACTTTGGAAAGAAAGGGGTAGATATGTTTTTCCCAGTGCATTCCGCTCAAGGTGTTTCCCCCCAAAATAACTTGAGAACCATGGTATAGAGGGAGGGAAAAGAGACTTCAGATAACGAGGCAAATGAGCACAAAAAAACCCTGCAACTTGCTCCCAGGGACTGCAGAATGTTAAGAAAGGACGGTCGGAATCCAGGGCTGTTGCATTACTCAGCTTCTCCTTCCGCCTCCTCTCCTTCTCCCCGAACGTCATCGCCTTCATCTGCCTGACCGTCACCTCCGTCTCCCCCTTCATCAGTCTCTTCCGATCGTCCCTCTTCAGCGGCACCGTCTTCTGCTTCCCCTTCTCCATCACGCACGTCGGGAGCCAAGCGCGCTCCCGGCTTCGGCCAGGTGCGGTGGGCAGGTGCGTGAGGCCGGGGGAGAGCGGGCGGAGGGGCCCTGGCTCGCCGCGCCTCTCCCCGCGGCCCGGCCGCGGCCTTCGAGCACTCTCATCGAATCCTTTGCGGATTTCCACTGGATTTCAGTGGACTTTGCAGGTGGATCCCCACTCTCCTTCAGATGACACTCCTTGGAGAGAACTTTATTTTCAAACTAAGGGCTTTCGCCAAAACTTGAGAAAGAAAAGTGTATTCCGGACCCTGATTCAGTATCTCCCAGCCCGGTCGCTTGCGCTCTTGTCAAATAACGCTGGGCCTCTTGGTCGCCCCCCCAAGCGTGCCGGCACTTGTGGATGGTGACGAGTGTGGCTCCCCCCAATTTGGAATTCTGGTGGTAAAGTCCGACCTCTTCCGAAGAAAAGGTCGGTGGAGTTCGCCTCATTTCTGTTCTGCTTTCATAGTCTCCTCACTGGCCTGTTCCTTCAGTCTGCGCGTCTCCTTTTGTCCTTCACCCATCCCGCCAGGTGCTTCTTGCTGTTCCTCTTCTCGCTTCAGCCAGGGCCGAGGGGCGGCCTTGTGCTCCGCCGCGTCTGGGTTTCCCAGCTGAGGCGGGAGCAAAGTCCGGAGCAGATGCGCGCCTGGGAGGAGCTCGGGTGCTGCTGCGGCGGCTGCTGCGCCTTTTCCTTTTCCCCATCGCTTCATTTCAGCAGCGCTCGTCAGTGCACTGCCATGAGGTCCTTCACACCCGTTGTGTGCAACCGGGACCGCACCTGCAGGTCCGAGCCACTTTCCATTCATGATATGGCTCGTCGGGCCGTTCCTGTCGTCCTGGCGACGCGTGTCCGTGTTAGGACCCCGCCGGGGAAGCCCCCACCCCAGCCAGGCACTTGGATCGTGTCCCCAGGCTGGGGACAACACCGTGCTGTAGACAATGAAGCAGACATCGTGTCTACATTGCTGTCTGAAGTGGGAATGACACAAAGACCCAGATACAAGTGGGTGAGCTCTGTTCCGAACTTAAGGAAAACTGGATTTTCTCTCAACTGAAGCAGGACTTTTTCCTGAGAAAAGAGCTGGACTTTCCTCCGCTGTATTTCTGATCCAAGTTCGCAACCATATTGCTTGTTAGTTCCCATGAAGAGTGCCGTATCCAGCATTTCTTGGAGGTGTAGCTGGGACCTGACCAGCATGACCAGCATGACCAGCATGACCCATGTGGGTGTCCCTCACATAAGTCATAAAGCCATGGCAGATTTTTAGCCCTGGGAAAAGTAACATCCCTTACACCTACGGGAGAAATTTATCCAAACACTCCTCTTTCTCCGCAGCCTGTCCCCCAGAGCTGCACCTAAAGCCAGCCTTCTCTGGCTGGCTGCCTCACTGCATCTGGACACGTGCTTACCATATCTCTGGCTAAGACTGTTGCTTTCAGAATGACAAAAATCAACAAGACAGGAAACAACGTGTGGCGGAGAGGATGTGGAGAAAGGGGAACCCTCTTACACTGTTGGTGGGAATGCAAGTTGGTGCAGCCACTCTGGAAGACAGCATGGAGGTTCCCTAAGAAATTAAAAATAGAGCTTCCCTGTGACCCTGCAATTGCATTACTGGGCATTTACCCCAAAGATACAGATGTAGTGAAAAGAAGGGCCATCGGTACCCCAATGTTCATAGCAGCAATGGCCACAGTCACCACACTGTGGTAAGAACCACGATGCCCTTCAACGGACGAATGGATAAGGAAGATGTGGTCCACGTACACTATGGAGTATGATGCCTCCCTCAGAAAGGATGAATCCCCAACGTTTGTATCAACATGGACGGGACTGGAGGAGATGATGCCGAGTGAAATAAGCCAAGCAGAGAGAGTCAATTATCATACGGTCTCACTTACTTGTGGAGCATAAGGAATAACACAGATGACATGGGGAGATGGAGAGGAGAAGGGAGTTGGGGGAAATCGGAGGGGGAGACGAACCATGAGAGACTGTGAACTCTGAGAAAACAACTGAGGGTTTTGGAGGGGAGGGGGGTGGGGGGGTGGGTGAGCCTGGTGGTGGGTATTGTGGAGGGCACGGATTGCATGGAGCACTGGGTGTCATATGTAAACAACGAATCTTGGAGGAACACTGCATCAAAAACTCATGAAGTACTGACATGACATGATAATAATAATAATGAAAAGACGGTTGTTTCCATAGTTTGGAGGTTTCCCCCATGGTCACTCACCTCAGGGTAGCTGCCATGAGGGCAGAGCCTTGGCCCTTAGGGAGTCCCAGCAGCAGAGGTGAAGGTCCTTGAGTCTCTAGCCCTCCTTCCCAAGAGGGTGGCTGCTCACTGGGGAGCTGACTGCTGGTTGCCGCGACTGAGCTGGCTTCTGGGTTCTTGTCTGTCAAAGTCTGGGGGCCACTTGAGATTTCTGGTCCCCTGGTCCATCTTGGTTAGTTTCTCTTGTCTTTCATGGTGAGAGACTGAAAGTCCTGTTTCTGGGAGTTGTGACTGTGCTCCAGGACTCAAAGCTGACCAGGCTCCTAGGGCGTGCTTGTCTTCCAGTTTAGAAACAGCGAGCCTGGAGCCTGGGTGAACTGTGCAGTCCCCCAGAGCGAAGTGACATACCAGTCATTCTTTCTGTGCTTCCTGCCTGGGGCCGGAGTCATTGCGCCCAAGGCCCAAGGGTTAGCAGTTTCTGCGGGGGAGGTGGGGGGAGTAGTCCTCCCTGGGGACTGGGCTCTGTCTACACTTAGCTTCTAGCTCTAGCTGCAGAACTGGTTCTGCCTGTTTTCTGTGGTCTTTGCCTACAGCTCTGCTCCCTGGAGTCCAGGGGAGCAGGGCACTAGGTTCCTGGGGGAGTTCGGGGCACCTGGGACATCTGGGGCACGGCTATTGCAGGTCTGGGAGGGAAACAAGTGGAGTCCCAGCCAGCTCATGAGCCCAACCTCCACCCAGGCTCCGTGAGGCCGATTCTGACTGCTTTTTCTCCATTCTTCCTCCTTAAAAGAACCAGGGGAATTTCAGGAAAATACACAAGTGGGCTAAGGCAGGATGCCAGGAGAAGCTGTGGACACCAGCATGCGTCAGAACCTTCCCACTGATTCCTAGCTTGCTCTCCGTGCACTCCAACAAATTCCCAACTTTCTATAGTGCCCAATGAAATGGGGCAGCCCCTGCACCTGTCAATCTGCACCCAGGGGTTCCCGAGCCAATGGGCTCAGCCCTCCAAGGAGACAATGAAACTTGGTGCCCAACAAAGATCCCCAATTCAGACACAGTCGCAGTGGAGGCACTTCTGTTCCCACCGGAGGCCTTGACAGTCTCCAGCATGTGGGAGGGTTTGAGGATGCTCTTTGGGGGGATGAAGGAGGGGCTTTTGCTCTGTATGCATGTCAGTGGGAGGAATTTCCCTGAAAGGTAGCTTTGCCCACATCTGGAGGGAATGAACAAATGAGGACACAAGCCTCTCAGGGCCACAGGAATTCCTATTTCCCTTGGTTTCAAAGACATTTGAAGACTGGAGGAAAACCTTTTTAAAATTTAAGCCCACACCTGTGATGTTGTGAAAGTACCAGCTCCTTAAGGTTAGGAAACAAGAAACCACAGACTGGGTTGGAGCCCAGGCGGGTTTCCTGAGCAAGAATCTCACCGCCAGTTCCCTCACAGCTCAGAGGGCTGTCCCCAGGATCAGAAGACAGGCTCTAGAGGCCCAGGCCCCCCTCACACCCCAGCAAAGGGTCGTGCCAGTGCTGGAGGACCGCCTCAAGTAGCCTGACTTCTCTTTGACCTCAAGGAGAGGGAACCACAGGAGAGCTGCTAGGTCAAGGGTGGTGGGTTAGGGTGATTCAGGGAGGCTGCTGCCAGGCTTCAAGGTCATCGGGATGGTCCTGGAGTAGAGAGAACAGGGATGGCACTGCCCCGACAGCAGCCCCATACGTACAAAGAGGGAGATGGGCCATTTCAGCTCACACCCGGGCCACATCCAAAGAGCTGGTGGCAGAGCAAGGAGTCGTTTGTTGTGATTTCTTTTATTTTTCCAAATAAGCATACATTTTTGGAACTAACTTTGTATTCTATTTCTTTAAGAAGGCCCAGGTGCACCTGGCTGACTCAGTCAGTCAGGCCTCTGCCTTTGGCTCAGGTCATGATCTCGGGGTCCTGGGTTCGAGTCCCACATTGGGGTCCTGGTCAGTGGGGAGTCTGTTTCTCCCTCTCCCTCTGCCGTTCCCCCTGCTCATGGGTTCTCTATCTCTCTCTGTCTCTCAAATGAATAAATAAAAGCTTTTAAAAAAGAAAAGAAGGGGGCGCCTGGGTGGCTCAGTGGGTTGAAGCCACTGCCTTCGGCTCGGGTCATGATCCCAGGGTCGTGGGATCGAGCCCCGCATTGGGCTCTCTGCTCTGTGGACAGCCTGCTTCCTCCTCTCTCTCTCTCTGCCTGCCTCTCTGCCTACTTGTGATTTCTGTCTGTCAAATAAATAAATAAATCTTTAACAAAAAATAAAAATAAAAAAAGAAAAAAGAAAAGAAGGAACCAAATTGAAGGCCATCTGGGTGGCTCAGTCCGTGCAGTGACCAGCTCTTGATGTCGGCTCAGGTCATGGTTCAGGGTGGTGAGATGCGAGTCTCAGGCCAAGCTCCCTGCTCAGTGCGGTCTGCTTGTCCCTCTCCCTCTGCTCCTCCCCCTGTTCTCTCTCTCTTAAACAAACAAACAAATAAATAAATAAAATCTTCTTTTTTTTTAAAGGACCCAAATTGTATAAACTCCAGTCCTCGCCTGTTCCCATACTTAAATAAGTTAAAGATACCGATCTTATGGGGGCAATATCATATCCTGGTTTCTTCGATTCACAAAGGTGATTTCCAAATGCTCAAAAAGGAAAAAAGAAAAATTAATCAATGAAATCATTGAATTTGTGGTTATCATACTCTAATAAGTAAAGATACAATATGTACGAATAACCGTATAAAACTGACTAAGCTATTAGTAAAAGTCTAAACTGTAGTCTTATTTCCTCAGTACGCTCTCTCTCTCTCTCTAAAGCAGGTTCTGGATAAGAGAAAATGGAAACTGTTTTTTTTTTAATTGCCAGGATGTCCTGGTTGCTAAGTTACAGGATAAGGAACAAAGAAACACACATTGCTATCAGGCCAAACATTAACAGTTGTGAAGAAGCTTCGGGAGCCTCCTCCTGTATTAAACACTCTTCCTAATATTTCAAGGGCTTTAACAACATAAGAGACAAATGGGGAAGTGGCCTCAAGCCTGACAGGAAAGAGATGACAGAGTTTCCCCTGCCCCACGCGCCTCCATGGGGCCAATAGATGGCTGACACAGGCTCCACCAGTCACGGCATCCTCTGGCCACGTAAGTGGGGCACTGGGTGGCTTCGCACGGCTAAGGCCCTGGTCATCTCATTCACCTCCAGATGGCGTGGCCTCTCATTATTTGTGGATTAAAAGTTTTGGACCCCACTTATGAAGTCCTGGTTTTAGCTGTACTCCACTTGGTAAAATAAAGCCAAGAAAACCATCTAAAACTCCCAAGCTCCTTCAATACTTCTTCACAAGGTAAACCCTTGAATAGTTTTGTTAATTTTCTTTTAAAAGATGGTTCTGTCTTCTCCCCGATCTTATTACGGTATGAAATATCACGTGAACACTACATTTGGGTTTTTGCAAGATTTGAGATGTATTTATTATTCATTTCTTACAAGATGCTTTATTAAGTGGAACTTTCTAAACTCATGATGTACACCAGATAAGTCATCACTTCTTACACTAAGTAGCTGTAGTTACGTGAGTGTAATAGCAGGAAGTGTGTTGTCCCACAACGCTACTCTGCTTTGTATAGTGAGTACTTCTTTATTCACCAGCTGCGATTGCACTGCTCTTCAATGTCAGCCTACTTATCATTTCTTTTTTTTTAAGATTTTATTTATTTATTTGACAGATGCAGATCACAAGTAGGCAGAGAGGCAGGCAGAGAGAAGAGAGAGAGGAGGAAGCAGGCTCCCTGCTGAGCAGAGAGCCCGATGTGGGGCTCCATCCCAGGACCCTGGGATCATGACCTGAGCTGAAGGCAGAGGCTTTAACCCACTGAGCCACCCAGGCGCCCCTACTTATCATTTCTTAATCCATTGACTTGGAGACCTTGGGTGAATAATAAATTGAGGCAGTGAGTAAGTAATCTCTATCTGGACAATCTCGAAAGGAATTACAATTCATACAGAGAACGAAGAGGTACTCCATGATGTTTTACTTCTATATTGTTGTCTGTGTATAAACCCCATCGGCCCTCATACCACTCAAACTCAGAAAGTCACTGTGGTATAATTATTGTTTTGTGCCACGCCTCGTTGTTTTAATTATATTTTAAAAACTTTAAGTCTTAAAGCTTTCAATAGTATTGTCATCTGTACACCTTTACTGTGACAGTACATAAGTGTACATTTGCATAGTACATATAAAGGTGTATTAAATCAATAAATGTTTTAAAGGCTTATGTGTAATAGAGTAGAGAGGTCTGGGTCTTTAAGTAATCACCAGTTTTTTGCACTGGTATTCTAGCCAGAGGGTAGAGGTTTTTCTCACCCTAGTAGGAAGAGACAGCTCAAAATTCCGTTCAGAGGCGCTTTTCTGCCTTCCCTTAGCATGGTTACTTCACAACAGAGGTCACTTATAAGAAAATAAGCAAGCCAGCAAAACAAGTAGCAAAAGCTCTTTCTTAGAGGAGGAGCTAAAATTCCTACCGGTTATCATGTTACTTTCTCCTGTGGGTTGTTATCAAATATTGTGACTCTGGTTACACTGTCAAGGCCATGGGCATTTCTGCTTCTAGGGAACCTATGTTCTTATCAAGCAACTGGCCATTCTCTTCTCACAACTCTCTTTGTTGGTTTTTTTAATTAATTTGTTTTTCCCCCTCCCCGCTCCCTCATCCCCTCCAGCAACCCTCAGTTTGTTTCCTGAGATTAAGAGTCTTTTATGGTTTGTTTCCCTCTCTGGTTTCGTCTTGTTTCATTTTTCCCTCTCATCCCCTCTGATCCTCTGCTTGGACACAACTCTCTTTGATGTGGCCTTCTTCAAGATCAGCCCTCAAATTAAAATGCTGACAAGAGTCGTCTCCGTGCCAGAGCCTTGGTAAATGGTGGCTTTGTAGTGCCAAGGGTTACTCCTTTGCCCGGCTTGGGTGATACCCTGTGCAGTACATGTGAGTAAGGGGATAAGGGGGGCATGGGGAATAACGAGGCATGATCCCAGTGCGCCGGGGTTATTACAAACAACTCGATGGGATTATGAAAGCTACATGTATTAAAATTTAATTTAAATATGTTAAATTATTATATTAAAATATTAAGTTAATTAAAATGAACTTAAATATGTTCTGATAGAAAGGAATAAAATACTGATAATGGCACGTTGCAGACGAATCTCAAAAACATGATGCAGAAATAGTCAAAAAGTGAGTCAACAGGTAACTGAGTAAACAAAATGCGGTCTAGCCACGCAACTGGCTGTTCTTCAGCTGAAACAAGAAATGAAGTTCAGACACCTGCTACAACGTGAATGAACCTGGACAATATTCCGCTGAGTGAGAGAAGCCAGACACAAAAGGTCACATATTACAGGATTCCATTGCTCTGAAATGCCCAGAATAGGCAAATCCACGGAGCCAGAAAGCACAGGATGGGTTGCTAGGGGCTGGGGGCGGGGGGCAGGGAATGGCGAGGAACTACTAAGGGGTGCGGGGTTTCTGTCGGGAGCAAAGAAAATGTTCTGGAATTAGTGATAATTGTACGTTGTGATGTACCGAATACCACTGAACTGTTATGTTTTAAGATGGTTAATTTTACATTAGATGAATTCCACTTCAATGAGAAAACACTTGGGATGCCTGCGTGGTGGAGTCGGTCAAGCACTGGTTTAGGCTGAGGTCATGGCCTCAGGGCCGTGAGATCGAGCCCTGCGTCAGGCTCCAAATTCAGCACGGAGTCTGCTTAAGGTTTTTCTCTGTTGGGACGCCTGGGTGGCTCAGTGGGTGAAGCGCCTGCCTTTGGCTCAGGTTATGATCCCAGGGTCCTGGGATGGAGCCCCGAGTTGGGCTCCCTGCTCAGCGGGGAGCCTGCTTGTCTGTCTGCCTCTCTGCCTGCTTGTGCGTGCTCTCTTTCTGAAAATAAATAAATAAAATCGTTTAAAAAAATAAATTAATTAAAAAAAAGATTTTCTCTCTCTCTCCCTCTGCCTCTCCCACTCATTCTCTCTCTCAAATAAATAAATAAATTGTAAAAAAAGAAAAACACTTAAAACCTGTTTTGGTAATCATATAACTTCTTAGAATGAATTTTCAAATGCACTTATTTTTACACAAGAGCTAATACGAGTGGTCTTGGCACAATGACTTTTATACCTTCTCTGACATTATACTATTCTCTGAGATAAGGTTTAAAATTCCCTTGTTTATTAACAGCTTTAGTGACACATGAAATGGACAGATTGTCAGGCTCAAGGTGGCAGCAGGCCAGTATCATGGCTTATCAAGGGGCGACAACACAGACACCAACACTCGGGAAGGCAGTGCTGCTTTCAGAGACTCACGGTTCCCCCACCAGAGACCTCAGTGCCAACTGCGCAACAACTTCTTTTGGGCCCTTAGGTTTTCTCTTAGATGTGGGGATGACAGAGCATTTCTCACTGGACGGGTGCACTGCTTCCCAAGACGGCCACCTCTGTCGCCCCCACTGCACGCCCTGTTGCAGTATGGCGTGAGCACCCCGTTTCCCGACTAGAGGTGGAGTCTACTTCCCCTTCTCTTGCCCAGGACTCACTCTAACAAAACGTGGCACAAGTGACACCGGGTGACTTCCAGAAGAGGCATCGCCTTTCCTGTGTTCTCCCTCTCGGAAGTCAGTACCGGCATGGGAAGAAGTGCGGACTGTCGCACTCGAGAGGCGGCGAGGAGAAGCCTCCTTGGCTCTGCTCCCAGCTGAATGAAGTCACACGAGCAACCCCGACCAACGCGGTGCGGAGCAAAGAACCAGCCTACCCCCTCCCCCCAGCTCGGTCAGCACATAAACTTGAAAGAAATCACAAATGATTGTTGTTTTAGGCCATGGGGTTTTGGGGTGCCTTGTCAGCAGAAACACATGAGACCCAGACCAAATCATGGAATACATGTGAGCTCCTGAGAAGTGCCCAAAAGTTCTTGAAAAACACGCCTGAAAAGCTTGCAGAGGAGTAAAGCTCAGGATGGCTAGGACCAATTCCAACTAGAAGCAGATGACTTCCTGGGGCAGGCGGCTGGCCCAGGACCAGTGGAGTAAGGCATAATTACAAAGGCCTTTCAGGGAACAAGTGAAACTGATGAGAGAGAGCCAGCTGTCATTATCTGTCCTAGAATATTTCTGGCATTGTCCTTACTGCTCCATTTTCTAGTAGTCATAGACAACGAAATCTTTTCTTTTTGCTCTTTCTCTGTTTCTCCATTTCACTTGATCTTAGCCAAAAGGCCGAGGTTATCCTTATGCAGATTGCCCTGGGTGGCCCACTGACGTCAGGATCACGCTAGGTTTCATGGAGCCCACCACTGGAGAGAGAACTATTACAATGCAGAAAATGCGTAAGAAAACCTGAAGGCAGGCACTATAGATCGAGCTTCAGATGCTTGCGTAACGCATGGATTCAAAAGCTCACACCTGTCATTTGAGAGAAGAATTTGTGCCCAGAGCATATTCCCCTTGACTTCTATTCATTCGAATTTGTCTTCGCATTCTGACCCTGCGCCCCCCAAATTCATGGAATTCTCACATGTAGAATATATGCATTCCATCCCAACAGCCCCAAAGGCCTTTATGAGCTCCAGCATTGACTCCAAAGTCCAAAGTGCAAAGTGTCATCTAAATATTGTATAAATCAGGGGCGCCTGGGTGGCTCAGTGGGTTAAGCCTCTGTCTTCAGCTCAGGTCATGGTCTCGGGGTCCTGGGATCGAGCCCCATATCAGGCTCTCTGCTCAGCAGGGACCCTGCTTCCCCCTCTCTCTCTGCCTGCCTCTCTGCCTACTTGTGATCTCTCTTTGTCAAATCAATAAATAAAATCCTTTAAAAAAAGTTAAAAAAATATTGTATAAATCAGAAATGGGTAAGAGGCCTGAGTCGTCCTGAGGCAGATTCCTCTCTAGCTGTGAACCTTTAAATCAAACAAGTTCTGGGAACGCCTGGGTGGCTCAGTTGGTTAAGCGGCTGCCTTCGGCTCAGGTCATGATCCCAGCGTCCTGGGATTGAGTCCCACATCGGGCTCCTTGCTCGGCAGGGAGCCTGCTTCTCCCCCTCTGTCTGCCTGCCTCTCTGTCTGCCTGTGCTCACTCTCTCTAACAAATAAATAAACAAAATCTTAAAAAAAATAAATCAAACAAGTTCTGTACTTTCAGAATACAGTGGTGGGACAGGCAGGGGATAAACACTTCCGTTCCAAAAAGGAGAAATTGGCAAGAAAGGCCTGAATGATGGCGGGTAAGTCTAAAACCCAACGGGGCAAACAACAGCAAATCTGAAGTTGTTGGATCTTCTAAGACTTGGTTAATTTATTTGTGAGACAGAGCGAGAGAGCTCAATAAGAGGCAGAGAGAGAGGGAGAAGCAGACGCCCCACTGAGTGGCGAGCCTGATGCGTCCTTGTCCCCACGGCTTTGCTGGGCAGGGCCCACCTGGCAGTCCATGCTTTGGGCGGGGGTCTTTTGGCCCAATGTCCCCTCCCCTTGACATCGAAGAGGCAGCACTGAAGATCTCTGAAGAGTCTTTGGCGTCCTTCCTTTGTGGGGAAAACTAGCCCTCATGCTGCGCCCCTGAGCCCGCCTTCCTGCCTGCCTGGCTCCTTCCCTTCCGGCTCCGATCGGTGGTTCGCCTGCTGCGGTGCCTGATGAAGCCCGGGGTCTCGCACCCACACTAGTCTTCTCAGCAGAGGCTCCCGTGACCGCGCCCTTAGGGTTCTCTTCCCGATATGTTTGCTCATGTCCTGCAATATGGCCAGGCTGAGAATCTTCCAAAGTTTTAAGTTACGCTTCCTTTTGGATTAAGCATTCCATCGTAGCCACTTCTTCTCGAATTGTGCCGTAAGCATCCAAGACCGGCCTAGCTGCACCTTCACTATTCTGCTGACATTTCCTCAAGCAAGTGCGCAATCCCATTGCTCACAGGACAGTACGATGTGAAC
>ML095748.1:0-31847 GCA_003697995.1 Taxidea taxus jeffersonii | reverse complement strand
GCCTCTGCCTTTGGCTTAGGTCATGGTCCCAGGGTCCTGGGATCGAGCCCTGCATCGGGCTCTCTGCTCAGCGGGGAGCCTGCTTTTCTCTCTCTCTCTCTCTGCCTGCTTCTCTGTCTACCTGTGATCTCTGTGTGTGTGTCAAATTAGTAAATAAAATCTTAAAAAAAAACAATTCAGCCAAGTTCCTGGCCATTTCCCAAGGCTGGCCTTTCCTACAGCTTCCCAAAGCGTGTCCTCATTTCCATGCTTCTTTCCACCAACATTCAGTTCATGACCCCACAGGTGTTCTCTGAGAAGGTTCTATGTCCAGCTCTCCTCTGTAACTTCTGGAACCTCATCAGAATCCCTCGTGAAGGGCCCTTCATGGCAATGTAGCCTTTTTCCAGCACAATGCCTCTAGATGCCAGCCACTCGCCATGATCAACTTCCGAAGCTGTTTTGGCACCTTTAGGGATCTGTTAGACCAGGACCCCAGAAATCAGTTGCTTACAGGGCGATAGGTCGGAGGTCTGAGACCAGAGGGCCAGCGCGGTGGGATGAGGGCCTTCTCCTGGGTTACAGACTTCTCACTGTGCCCTCACCAGGCCAAAAGGGAAGAGGTCTTTCTCCCACCCCTTTTGTAAGGGCATAATTCATTCTCCAGGGCTCTGCCTTCATGACCTTATCACTTCCCAGAGGCCTCACATCCTCATGCCAGCACATCGAGCATTGTGATTTCAATGTAAGAAGGGGGGGCACAAACATTCAGGCCATAGCAGAATTATGAGACATGTATAACTAATGTCAGGTGCGGTAGCAAGTGAAAGGAGAACTTGACCGAGGCCATTGTATCATCCCTTAGCATCGTAGTGCTGGCCGCATGCTGTGCCTTTTCCCGCCGGCCGCTGGGCTTCAGAGCCAAGTGGTTATCTGCGTTGGTCAATTAGAGTCGATCCTCTTGCCTCCTAGACTATAAGGGGATAAAACCATTTTGTGAGCACAACCTCACCAGGAGCGTCACTTGTAAAAGTAAAGCTTAAGTAATCAGATTTGGACACCCAGGCTTGCAGACTAAGGTGTGGATGGACTGCACAGAAAATGGCCCGGGGCCTCCCCAACAATGACGTGGAGGGTTGTCACAAGAGAGAGCAGCGAGCAAGCCGCTCCACCAGAGAGGGAGGGATCTGGCCAGTCAGACCCGTCGGGGTCAAGCTTTTCATCCTTGGTTCCGACTCAGGCAGCAAAAACATTTCTAGAACAATGGAAACGAAACATATGTCTTGTCGCACTACGTAAAAAAGGGAGGACAGGTAAAGAACACACACGGCAACAGATAAAGGGAGTCCACACGGTAAAAACAGGGGACCCTGAGCGGCAGGACCTACTGCTGTTAAAATGGATTCACCCGGGGCTTCTATTAGGAATATCTTTCCCTATCAGGGGCGGCCAGTCAAAGGGAACCGTATCGCCAGGGCACATCTTGTTGATAATGTTAATTGCATGTCCGTCGTGTAAGCCTTTGTTCAATTCCCACTGTCTGTGGGAATGAAAATAAGAAACCAATTAACTGGACCATGAATTGAATTAATGATCTTAGTACCAAACAAAAAGGCAATAAAGACAACGAGGATGTACTAATACACCTACAAATAGTCCCAGCGGTAAATTTTATGTGTACTTTACCGCAATTTAAACGTCAGTTAAAAAACAAAAGATAAAGAAATAGCTTTCTGAGTTTAGGTAGGAGTAGGAAGGCAGCAGAAAACCCGAGCTCCCCCGCTTCTGAAGAACCAGTGACTCCCTGCCACGGCCGACCCACCCCCATCTACGAGTTTCTTGAAACCAGGAAGCACAGACAATCGGCCACCAGGGGACCTGTGGGACCAGAAGCCACTACTAGACTGACGTGAAGTTCTGCGCGCCACTGGCCCCCGGGACGCCCCGAGCAGGATCTACTCTTGCGGGACGCGGCCCGACCCTGCATAGGGACAGCTGGAGGCACACGTGAGAAGCAGCGGGACAGAGGCGGGCGCCGGGGGCGGTTCAGCAGGAAACGGAAGGCCCGGGCGCTGCGCGGCGCCATCCCGCCGGGCGAGGCGCTCGGCGACGCCAGAAGAGGGCGCCCGAGAGCTGGAGCGCGGCGCGGGGCGGGCCCTTTGCGCCCGCTGGGAAACCCGAAGTCTGCGCAAGCCCAGATGCACTTAGCGCCCGGGGTGCGGTCAGACTGGGCCCACACGCCGTTCCGTCCAGGAATCCTTTCTGATGCTCAGTTTGTCCCAAGCTTGGCTGGGGGACTCTCCCCGAGCTGGGTCCCGTGCCCTTTTGCGGTTCGCGCACGGATTCTGGCCCAACGGAGATGCTCCAGGCTCGTCTTGGCTCTCTTTGGACAGACAGCACTGGGATGTGTGAACGCCGTGTACAACCTATACCTGCGCATTTGTCCCCCCACCCCGGGCTCCGCACCCGGCGTGGGGCCCAGCGTGGGGCTTGAATTCCCTACCCGGAGATCAAGACCTGAGCTGAGACCAAGAGTCAGGAGCTTAACTGCCGGAGCCACCCAGGCGCCCCCATATACGCGTGGGTTTAAACCGAGAGTTCAGGGCGAATTTGCCAGCTAGCACGCACTACTCCATCTGCCCCCGTTCTCTTACCCTGAAGACCAGGATTTGTAAACCGAACTTCCCGTTTTCTCTGACCTGGGATCCAAAGAAGCCAGCTGGCAATGCTAAAGGGAAAAGCGAACCTTCAGTGCCCGGTGCGGCTCCTGCCCTCCTCGCACCGAGGCTCCCGCACAGCCGACAGCTCCCCTGGGCCTCATGGGCGCACAGGCCGCTCCCGCAAACGCCCGGAGACTGACGAAGTGACGGGCCCTGGCAGCGCAGCTTCAAGCCCAAAGCCAAATATGGGCTCGGCCTGTTTGCGGCGCTGCCCATAGGGACACCGACACCTGCGGAGCACAGAGCCAGAGCCGCGGTCAGCGCCGCGCCAGTTGCCGTGAGACGGCTCGGAGTGAACGGTTTAAGGACGTCTTTGTGTTCCTCGGGAGTTCCCTGACACTGTACCTGAGGGAACACGACTCCCGGGATGTGATCTGCTGTCCCCAAGGAGGGACTTTCACCGTTTTCACGTTGCCAGGCTGCAATGGACTTGATATGATGGAGAACATATATCTTCCGATTTTAATTGTGGTAAAACACATATAACATAAACTTTGCCATCTTCATCGTTTCCTGGAGTACAGTTCAGTAGTGTTAAACTTTGTGCAGCCAAGCTTGGGAACTTCTTCCTTGTGTGAAACTGCAACTCGTTTTTAAAAATATTTTATTTATTTGACAGACATCACAAGTAGGCAGAGAGGCAGGCAAAGAGAGGGGGAGAAGCAGGCTCCCTGCCAACCAGAGAGCCGGATGTGGGACTCGATCCCATGACCCTGTGATCAGGACCCGAGCCAAAGGCAGAGGCTTTAACCCACTGAGCCACCCAGGCACCCCAAAACTGCAACTCTGGACCCATTTAGCGTGCACTCTCGCGTCCCCCCCCCCCAGCCCTCTGCACCCACCCTTCTACTTCTGTATCTATAACTTAGACTACTCTAGGGGTCTCATATAAGTGGAATCATACAGTATTAGTTCTTTTGTGACTGCTTTTGTAGAATATATCTTTTTGAAGACTCTTTGTACACAAACATGAAATGGTTTTAGATTACAGCAGAAATTAGATACAGTTTAAGGACTGGCTCTGAACTAGATTGTAACTATAGACCAGATTGGAAAGAAACACATCTGTTTCTCGAAGTAAAAACAGGAAAGATGGATTCAAAAAGACAAGGAATCAGAAATGAAGAAAGGGAAAATGAAGCAACGCAAACCCAGTAGGGTTTTCTGGAGGAAACTGTCCTAATAGTGTAAGTGAACAAAACTTGTGTTTCTTCGCAGTGGAGGCATGGTGAATTTCAATCCATTCAAATTCCAGATATTTACACCAAAACTTTCTAGCAGGGACTGATCGATTCTGTTCGTGTGGATACAAAGACCTCCAGGGATGAGCTGCCAAGGTCCAAGGATTACTGGAGAGGACGATACAAACGAGGCTTGAAACCCAACAAGGCTGTAGGGCCCACAAACCGAAGAGAGACACCCCTTGTGGCCAGTTTTGTGATCAGGGCTCCCATGTCTTTGTAGATGCAGAACTCTTCAGCTTTTCTACTTCTTGAACCCATTTGTTAAGCTAAAGTTTTTCTAGAAGTTGGTCTTTTTCATCCAAATGTTCACACTGATTGGGATAACTTGTTCCACATAGTCTCTTTGAATAACGTCTGAGGGTCAAGGGGATGGGCCCTGTTTGTTCCTGACATTGGCGGTTTACACCCGCATTCCTGATGTCCACAGCCTCCCTCCTCCAGCCGAACGCCCACTGCCCATGGCCTCGACTTCTCAGCTGAGGACAACCTCCATCCTTCTAGTTGCTCAGGCCCCAAACTCTGGAGTCGGCATTGGCTCCTCCCTTTCTCTAACTGCTTCTGCTGATGCCACCAGGAAATCCTGTTGGCTCTACCTGCCGAAGCTTCCCTGAACCTGACACTCCTGCCCATCCTGCTGGCCTGGCCCTTCCATGGTGAAGCCATCACCGTCTCTCACCTGGACCCCCCCGAATGCTTCTCACCTGATCACCCCACTTCTGCCTCAGTTGTTTCCCCTCTCAGGACAGCAACCAGGTCACATTGTGTCACGTTTCCCTGATATCGTGCTGGGCTCTGTGTGTCATTCCCGGTGAAAGCCAACATGTGGAAAATGGACTTCTGGATACACATGCTCTGGCCGCCATCCCCTCTCTGAACTTTCTTCTTCCTAGTCTCCACTCACTCACTCTGCTCCTGCTACCCTGGTCTTCAGAACAGGGAGGATACTGTTCTTTGAACATTCCAGGCATGTTCCTGCCTCAGGGCCTTTGCACTTGTTGGTTCTCTCCTGGAGTGTCTTCCTCAGATCTCTACATGGCCCCCTCCTTCATTCCTTTAAGTCTTTGCTCACATATCTCTTTCTCAGAGAAGCCCACCTGGAAGCCCTATGAAAATGGACACACGTTCCCTTTCTACCCTGCCACTCCCGACCCCTGTGTCCTGTTTCCCTTTTCCTGTTCTCCATCCTACTTGTTACTGCTTACTTATGATGCCTGGTGGTCACGTTCTCTTCCCCGGCTAGAACGGCAGTTGTGAGATGCGGCGATGTCCGTGTGTTTATTTCCTGGCCCCACCAGGTGCCCGATGAGTATCTGTGGAATGAATGGCTGACTGAACTCTCTGTACCAAATACTGCGCTGGAACTTTTCCAAACGATGATCTCCTTCAAGCCTTGCAGCAAGTGCATGTTGTCCCCTCTTCCTGATAAGGACACGTGCTCAGAGATGGTGACTGACTCGCTCAAGGTCACAGAGGGCAGGCGTGACAGCGCTCCAGGAGGCCCAGAGCAGATGGTGGAGATTAGGGGCCTGAGCTGAAGAGCGTGGAGATTGGACCACAGAGGGGACATTGGCCGGAGGGGGACTTGGTCAGCTGGAGGGGGAAGCAAATCTGATTGTTGTCGGGTTCTGAGGTGAGCAGTTCGGGATGCCATGGGACGGTCACAGGAACGGGGAAACTGTCCAACCCTTGCCTTTGGACTTTCTACACGTGGTGCGTGTTGACGGATCTCCGAGGAACTCACAGTGGGAGAACGTTACCAACCAGAAACCAAAAAGGGAACGGAGTCGCATTTGGCCACATAAAAATTAAAACTCGATGCGATGTCTGTAAATCTACTTCAGAGTCCAGGGCAATGGATGGTCTTTGAAAACGTTATGCCAGGCGAGAGAAACCAGACACGAAAGGACAGACCCTGTAGGAGCCCACCTCTGTGAGATGCCGGGGGCTGTGGGGAGGTGTCAGCGTCTAATGGGGACAGAGTTCCGGCCTGGGGCGACAGGAAGTGCTCCGCAGACGGGCGGCGTGATTGTGCCGCACACTTCCCAGTGGCGCCGCCGGGGAATCCGAGCTGGCGCAGGTTGCATGGCACACACAGAAAGGTCGTAGACGAATGAGCCAACAGGCCCTCGCCCTGTAGCCTGAGCTGTTTCCGACCCAGCCGCCGGCACGCTGGATGCAGGGCTCGCACTCAGCACCCTCACACCGCGTCGCTTAGGAGCAGCGGGTCAGCGACGAGGCCAGCGTGGCCTCTTGCAGCCCGGCAGCGAGGGTGTGGAGACTGGGGCAGAGCAGACAGGGTGGACCCAAAGCCCCTCAGCTGTGAGAGGCCTCCTCCCCTCCCCAGTCCTCCTGCTGCTCTTCACGCGCATTTTGGCCCAACTCCTCGCTGTTCGCCCCCCTCTCCAGTGCCCCGCCCTGGGGACCCAGCGCGGGCCTCGGGGAGCACACGTGGGCGTGCAGGTGCTAGGTGACTTTCCGGGGCAGTAATCTGCTTTATGCTAAGATGAGACTTGATCTTCTGTTGGCCCTAATCATCAATTAGCATCCCACTCTCAGCAACGACGACAGCCCAGGGCTCGCCACTGTCTCCAGCTCCTCCGGCCTCTGCCTCCCTCCTCCCTCCGCCCCCTCCCCAGGTCCTCGGGCAGACCCAGCTCCTTCATCAGGGTAATGCTAAACAAGGGCCAGCTCTGGGGCCCAAGCAGGAGGCTCCCCCACTCATCCTGCTCCAGTTCTGCCAGACCCCCACTGAGACGGTCCCTTCCGCACCACAGGATGACCCTGGATGTCCCTGGTCATCCCGTGGGGTTGGGGGCAGGCAGGGTTGGTCATCTCCCTGCAGAAGGAGGGTGAACCTGGCCTGAGAGGGAGGGGTCGGCCCACCCAAGGCCGCCTGCCAGTCCCTGGTGGTGCTGGGCAGAGGCCATCCCATGTCTGGTGCTCAGAAGGGGCAGGTTCGGTGGTGACCTCGGAGAAGACCCACTTTTATTTCTTTTTATTTTTATATTTTTAAGGATTTTATTTACCCATTTGAGAGACAGAGAGTGAGCAAGGGAGAGAGAGAGAGAGAGAAGGAGAGAGAGTACAAGCTGGATGAGCGGCAGAGGAAGAGGGAGAAGCAGGCTTCTCATTGAGCGGAGAGCCCAATGTGGGACTTGATCCCAGGACCCCAGCATCATGACCTGAGCCGAGGGCAGTGGCCCAACAGACCGAGCCACCCAGGAGCCCCCAGGAGGTCCACTTTTAGTTCTGACATTCTCACATGCTCTAATTCTTTGACCCTGGTGGGGTACAGGCAGATAAAGCTCCCTGGGACCCAGGAGGAGGGAAAGGTGTAAACTGGGAAGTCACAAAACCTCTCACATCAAGCTACGCTGTGAGGCGCGGGCCTCACAGGACGCCTTGAACCTGCTGTGCTCATGCTAGCCGCCCCTGCTTCACGTTCTCTCGGGTCAGTCCCCGGACGTGGGGCTGCTGGGCCATATGAGGAATCGCCAGACTGCTTTCCACTGGGGCTGCAGCTTCACAGTCGAATTTTAGAATATTTCCATCACCCCCCAAAAGAACCCCTGTTCCCACAAGCAGTCACTCCCCGCTGTCCGCCCCCACTCCCCGCCTCTGGCAACCACTCATCTGTTTTCTGTCTCCACGGACTTGCCTCTTCTGGACATTTCCTCTCCATGGAATCATCCATTATGGGGGCTTCCGGGTCCTACTCAGCAGGCCGGCTCCTGGCGCCGCGGCGCGAACTCCGGCCCTGGTTAAGGGGCACCACGCCCCGCTGCACGGCCAGGCCGCGCTCTGTTTATTCATTCATTTTTCGCCTGTTTCTACCTTTTCGCTTCCTGTGAGTGGCACTGCTCTGAGTGTCCCCATACACGTCAGGGACATACATCTTCAGTTCTCTTCAGCAGATATCTAGGAGTATAACTGCTGGGGACACGTTCCCTGGGCTTTCCAGCTACCCCTGGGCAATGAGCCCAGCTTTGCAGGCTGCCAGTGGGGCCTGGCAAGACTGCGGTCAGGACTCCTTCCTTCGATGCCACACGGAGCTCCTAGCCTGGCCCCAGGCACGGGGCAGACACTGACCCACGCTAGGAGCCATTCTCACTCTGGGTGGCCACCCTGGGGCCCCACGGAGCTCCAGCCCCCAGGGAGGCAGCCAAGGCTTTCCCTCCACCGCCTGCAGCAGCGGCCATGTCACCAGAAGCCATAGCCTGGGGTGCTGCTGAGTCATGGCACTGAGAGTGGGGAGGTGACATCGTGTGCCCAGGTCTTGGCTTTCCTGAGTTTCAGGCCAACCCAAAGGAGGTGACAGAGGCAGGACCATGAAAGAAAATGTGCTCCCCTGTAGACGGGGACAAGGGCTGCAGACTTGGGCCATCAGCATGTCATTGGAGCACTGCCAAGCACACGGCTGCAGCCGAACTTCAGTGGGCGAAGAGGACACAGGAGGCAGCCTGTGGGAACACTCTATGACGGGCTTGCTTTGGAAGGAGGTGTGGTCCGGAGTGGTCCAAGGAAATGTCATGAACTCAGAGGACAGAGACTTGAGCAGGTGGAATGTGAGTGCGTGGGGCACCTTCGGGGGCTCCGGGAAGGCTGCTGGGAGGGCTCCCCCATGAGCCCCTGCCACCCTGTGAGCCTCCTGCTGACGTAGCTCATGGGGAGCGCGGGGGAGCAGGCAGTGGAAAACAAGATGCGCGGTCCAGCCTCTCCCCACCTCACGCCAGTCCCCCTTCCTTGGGGAGGACCCCCACCAGCACAGCTTACATTCACTTGAGTCCACAGATGGCCTGACCCTCAGGGAGGCTCCCCTTCCAGGCCTCAGCACTGCAAAGCCTCCTGGCCCTGCACCTCCCAGGGCTCTGCGGAAAACCAGGCAGGGAAGGCAGGTCTCGGCTCTGGGCTGCTTCCCTACCCCACACCCCAGTCTGGAGGTCTTGAAGCTTGGGTCCAGCTGACCTAAGAGCGAGGGCCAGACGGTAGGGAGCGAAGGGAGTGTGAACACAGGTGAGGGCCCATGGCAGCTTCCACAGCCATCTGCGCAAGCTAGGGGCTCCGAGTTGGGTTCCCAGAAAATCCTTTTGAGCCGCCCTTGCAGGCTCATCCTAGGAGCCAGGAGGCAAGGGGTGGGGGAGGAGGAGGTCTAAGTCCCAGGCCCAATTAAGAGATCAGGTGTGGAAGGGTTTGGGAGCTTTTAAGGTGAGGAAGCCTGGGCTGATCCCACGGGCCGGTATAAAGCGCCATGACCCCCAGGCAGCGCCAGGGCCGGCAGGCACTGAGGACAGGGCTTTCTGGAGCCATGACCCAGCAGTGGGGCCCCCAAAGGCTTGCAGGTGGGCATCCGCAGCCCAGCTATGAGGACAGCACCCAGGCGAACATCTTCACCTACACCAACAGCAATGCCACCAGAGGTGAGCGAACAGGCGCTGTGAAGGCTGGGTCCCACTGGCTGGAGCAGCCTTCCAGGGACACTGGGCCCGGGTGGCCACACGGGGCCGCTGGCCACCCAGCCCCGTTGCGAGACTTCTCTTCCGCGCATCGTCCTCAGCCGAGATGGTCTTCTCGTTTAATCTTTATGATGACGTGAAATGGGGGTGGGGGGAGCTTTCTGATTATAAAAGGACACCATGATATGGAACCGGCATTTTCAAACCACACAGACTTCCCAGACCTTTTGCGAATCCCCGTCCCAGGGACATTCACTACCTCTTTCCTTGTGATCCCAAGCTGCTAACAGGCGCCCATTACATTCGGTTCTGGTGCGTCTATCTGGCTGCACTTCCCTGCGCTTCCCGGGGAAGAAGCCGGGTCTGACTCGTTTTTCCATCTCCTGAAGCCAAAAGGAGGCAAAGAGTGGGAGCGGGAGGCTGGGCAGCTGACCTGGAGAAGGGTGAGTGACTTCTCCAAACTTAGGGTTGGAAGAGACAGTGGTAGTCATCTTGTCCAACTGTGCACCCGGCGCCTACAGCCTTTGGCTGCGCATTCTTGGGGAGGAGGCTCAAGTGGCTCCCAGGGCAGCTCTTCCTCTGCAGGGGAAGTGTGAGTTATGCCCTGGGAGTGGGCCAGTCCAAAAGCTTTGCATGCAAGCCCTGGAAAGAGCTGAGGACACCGGTGGCCCCTGGCCCCTGGCCCCCCTTCCCCAGTCGCTCCTCCAAACCAAAGACCATCTGTTCCTTTGGGAATGTCTCACGTGTCGTGGTGTCCAGAAGTCACACCAGCTCCTTGACAGCCAGGGTTCCCGGGCAAAACTGAGAACCCCAAAGTTTGCTCTGACCCGATTGTCCGCATCCTGTCATGTCCTCGGTGGAGATGCAACAGTGCTCTCCCCAGAGGACCCTAGGGCTTCACTGATGCCTGAGATTCCGTTTTGTCCTCCCCCCAAGTTCAAGTACCTACTGAAGCAGAGGGCAGTGTATGACGCCCCCCCCCCGATTTCTGGAAGCAGGTCTGAGATATCACACCATTTCCTCTGCAAATCTTCAGGGGAAAGGACTCTTTAGAAACGTAACCGCAGTGCCATTGTCACACCCAGAAGGTAACATTGCCTTGGTATCCTCCAATCTCCTAGTCGCTGTTGAAAAAGAAGTCACACATTTTGTTCTCCCTTGGCTTGAACCAAGCTCAGACTGATCGCTCTCTTCTCATCCTCTTTGAATTTCAAGGCTCCCCCTCTACCTCCTTGTAACTGACTTGTCGAAGGAAAGGGGTCGCTCGTCCCTGGGCTCATCCACTTCAGACTTCGCCAGCGGTTTCCCACGTGTGGCTTCCCACGCCCCCCCCCCACTTCGTTTGTCATTACGTTTGTGCAGATTGGCAATTGCTCTGAAGATCTGCTTGGAGGGCAGTCGGGTTAGCTGGGTGTTTTGGCAACAGCTCTTCATTAGGAGGGGCCCTTTCCGGAGTGTTGGCAGCTGCTGGCATTCTGGTTCCTTTACCCACATGCGTCCATAGCTCAAGTACTTTGATGGAGGGGACAATGCCGTCGCCGACTCTTGGGTTCCCCAGGGGCACAGTGTGTATAGGAAAGGCGAGAGAAATGCCCCTTCTTTCTTTTTATTGCTCCGATTCCAAAGTGAAGACTTGGTTTCCCAGCGGAGCTGGCTGGGGTTGACCTCCGTGTCTCCTTTCCTCCCACTAGGAATCCTGTTCTCAAGGGCTTTGGGTAGAAGAATTAGAATATCATTTAATTACTCATTTGCTTGATCTCAAAGACACTCACAACGGTCTCAGAAAAAGGACACCAACACTACCATCAACAGCGTGATTACCCAAAACTTAGCTGTTGGACAGGTCTTTTTATCTAGTGTCTTCAAGTCCTTTAGAATAATCCCTTTCGGGGCGCCTGGGTGGCTCAGTGGGTTAAAGCCTCTGCCTTTGGCTTAGGTCATGATCCCAGGGTCCTGGGATCGAGCCCCACATCGGGCTCTCTGCTCAGCGGGGAGCCTGCTTCCTCCTCTCTCTCTCTGCCTCTCTGCCTGCTTGTGATCTCTGTTTGTCAAATAAATAAATAAAATCTTTAAAAAAATATTTTAAAAAAAGAATAATCCCTTTCTATGTGATTATGCCTCTGAGAGGATATGCATTTACTTTCGTTTGTTTTATTTTGGATTTTCCGGGATTACTTTTTAAAATTTAACATTGTTTTTATTTTTTTAAGGATTTTATTTACTTATTTGACACAGAGAGAGAGATCACAAGTAGGCAGAGAAGCAGGCAGAGAGAGGGGGAAGCAGGCTCCCTGCTCAGCAGGGAGCCCGATGTGGGGCTCGATGCCAGGACCCTGGGATCATGATCTGAGCCAAAGGCAGAGGCTTTAACCCACTGAGCACCCAGGTACCCTAAAATTTAACGTTGTTTTTAAATTATGTAATAAAATATTTATAAGATTCCACATTAAAATCTAGAGAACAAGGTATATTCAGGAAATTTTGCTTCCTTGTCTGCCCCCACACCTAATTCCCTCCCCACAGAATTTTCTTTAGAACCCGTTCTCCTGTGAGTTGACTGTGATACCCACTTCTTTACGAAAGTCGTCCTGCAGACGGCCCTCCTCTGTGACCTCCCACATTCAGAACCCTCCTCTCCCCTCCCCCACCGCACACTGCCCTGTCCCCTCTTGTCCCTGCCCTGCCCAGTTTGGACTCCATGGGCTGTCTGGGAAGGATGCTCTGGCGGCCTCATTTTGAAATTGTCCCCAAGCCAGAGGGTTCCAAACATCTGCCAGCCCCAGCTGCTATTCTCAAACTGACCCACTGTAGTTTCCCGGGACAGTCTGTTGGCAATTTGGGGGGGATGGTCTCTGTTCCCCAGTCTATCAGCAGCCCCATTGTTTCCCTCTGCTTCCTTCTGCATGGAGACTGGTACCACGCAGGCCTTCGGTACTCAGGGGTCTGGTCCCAGGGAGCCGTGGTTGGTTTCCAGAGGCCCCTGTGCAAGGGGCGAATGAGGCTCATGCACGGGGCGCTGGAACACCGTGGGTGCGGTGGGGTCCACTTGTGCTGGCGGGGGAAGCGAGATCTACCCATTGCTCCCAGCCAGGGGACCCAAGAAAGCGTTACTTTTTCTTTTCTTTGTTTTAATTAACATATAATGGATTGTTTGTTTCTGGGGTGCAGGTCTGGGGTTCATCAGTCTTCCACAATTCACGGTGCTAAAACCGGTTTGAGTTGGGCCTTTGAAACACACCACGGAGATGTCCTGGTAAACCTGGGGCTCCGCGTGGACGCTTTCCCAGGCGCTGCAACGGCCTTGTTGGATGGTGGTGGGCACCGGCTTATAACCCCTTCACCGATTCTGCCCAAACTCATGGTGGTGAAAAAGGTCCTTCCGAGACAGAGAGGGGCAGAACTACCGTGTCGTGATCAAGGGGAGTTAGCCCTCCTTTCCGATCTGTGTGCGTTTCCGAGGGCCGCCACGGCCAGGCCCCCCACACCGAGTGGCTCAAATGAGCGAGACCCCTTCCCTCACAGACCAGGGGGCCCGACGTCCGAGATCCGGTGTGGGCAGGCGTGGCTCCGCCTGGCGGCTCTGAGGGACCGTCCGCTCCGGGCCCCTCCTCTAGTTTCTGGTGGTCGCCGGCCATCAGTGGCGTTCCCGGGCCAGGGGAAGCCTCACGTCGAGCTCTGGCCCCCTCCTCACGTGGCCTTCCCCCGTGCGCACGTCTCTGCGTCCAAATGACCCCCTTTAGAGGGACACGGTCCCGTTGGCTCAGGGCCCCACCCTAACGACCTCATTATAACTCTATCGCCTCTGGGTAGACCCTGTGTCCAGATAAGGTCACATTGACTCGTGCTGGCGGTCAGGACTCCGACATGACTTTGGGGGGGTACAATTCAACTCATAACTCATTCATTCTTTCTCGGAACGCCGGTCGTGTGCTGGACCTGCGTATGAGATGAACGATGGGAAGCGTGGGTAGCTCCAACACAGGCTAGAAGGTCACAGAGGAGCACGGAGATGGTAGTCCCGAGGGGCCGAGCTGCCACTCAGCTGAGGAATCTGGCTTCCAGAGGACAAGCGTTGCTCTGACAAGGCAGGGAGGACCGGGGAGGTCATAGCCGTGCAGCTGGGTACTGCTGATGCCCAGCTCCTGTCCCCACTCTGTGCCTCCTGCCTTGCAGACCCCTTCGAAGGTCCCAATTATCACATCGCTCCCAGATGGGTGTACCACCTCACCAGCGCCTGGATGATCTTCGTGGTCTTTGCATCTGTTTTCACGAATGGGCTTGTGCTGGCAGCCACCTTGAGGTTCAAGAAGTTGCGTCACCCCCTGAACTGGATCCTGGTGAACCTGGCAGTCGCTGACCTAGCGGAGACCATCATTGCCAGCACCATCAGCGTCGTGAACCAGATCTATGGCTACTTCGTGCTGGGCCACCCTCTGTGTGTCCTGGAGGGCTACACTGTCTCCTTGTGTGGTAAGCCAGGCTCGGGGCAGACGCAGCCTGCCGTGTGTAAAGGACACACTCACGCAGCAATCCCTGAGGTGTGCCCAGGGTACATATTTGAAGGGAGACGGACCTGCAGGGCGAACAGAGCTGGGATCATTATGGGGTGGGGCGGTTGCCATCCAGCAAGCAGGCATCCCGAGTGCCTACCCTGAGACGAGCCTGTTTGTGCAGCTGGCATGGGAGGGGACAGCTCCAGCACCAGATAATCCCAGGATCATGTGGGAGGGAAGGGCTCTGGTCACGGCAAACAGAATTGTGCTCAGGTCAGGGACATGTGCCCTTTAGCTCACCTGTGCCAGCTTTCTCCAAGCAAAGAAGCACTTCCCATTCGAGCTCTTGGGATATTGAAACTAGATCCCAGATCCCCTTCTCCACCCCCATCACTAACACGTCTGTGGGCCTTGGCTCTGTTCGGGTCCACATCGGCAAAGAAGAAGCCACGTGCTGGGCACAAGAGTCTAGGGACCCCGCCCTGAGGTTGTTCCCAGTGCCGGCAAGAGGGGTCCCTATCCCAGATGTGAGTACGTGGCACCATCAGTTCCCTCACAAGAGCTGGAGGATGCAACGGAGGACCCAAGTCTCAAGTCAGCCAGGAAAGCAGGGGCTGGGCTGAGACAGTGGAGGAAGGAGGGGTGCGGAGGCAAGAGCAGGAGCCGGACCTGCGCACGTGGGGCTCCAGGTGGGGGGTGCCCTAAGGCTGGGTTTCTTTCTCTGGGGCCCACAAGGAAGAGGAGGCCAGGCAGGCCCGCTGAGGCTGAGATCCCCTCCGGGAGCTCTCGGACCCGGCCCCCGTGCAGGAACGGAGGGCTGAGGGTGGCAGCTTGGTGCCCATCCAAGAAAACAGAGCCTAAGGGCCGCGGGGCTCGGCACACGCAGCCTGTGTCTCCAGGCCCCCGGCTGTCACGCCATCTCTTCTGTCTGAGAAGCTTCCCAGAACCATCTGGTCATGATTCCTGGGTCCTTGGTTCCCACATCCATCTTGGGTTTCCCTAATTGCTACGTAAACTGATCTCCAGTTCATGTTCTGAGGAGGTGGACATTAGGAGAGAAAACAAAAAAGGACGGCAAGGGCCTGGGGAAGGAGGGGGGTCCCTGACCCCAGATTTGAATTATTCGTGCGGTGAATGCCACTGAATTAGGTCACCACACCGGGCCTCCATTTTCCCAGCTGTAAGATGGGGGCAGGACTTGGGGGCGAGGTGAAGCTCACTGTGCAGGGGCGGACGCTGTCCCCTGTATCTAACTGCCTTTCATTACGGATGATGGCCCAGCACTCTCCCAAAGGTACAGAACGGGGCTGCCCAGGGAAGGTGAAGCAGAAAGTCCATCCCCAATTCCAAGTGCTCGGTGCACCTTCATCTCCACTTGGATCTGTCTCTGGTTCTGTCGGAATTCCCCACTAGCCTCTGCCTCTGCTTGAGGTCTGTTTGTGAGTCGCAGAGGTGCCGAGGAGCCTGTGGACCCCTCATTGGGAGAATGTTTACCAACGTGCACGACGAGATGCATAGGATTACAAAGGAATCCACTGATACTGAAATATAATAATCAAAGTATTAAATATTGATTAGTGGCATAGTCATTCATTAAAATTATTAGTAAATGTATTATTTAGAAGTATGAATGATACCGTTCTTTATTAAAGTACCAGATAACTGAATCTGGCCAGACAGCCCCTGAAATTGCCAAGTGGAAAGGAATGTAGTGATGTTGGGAAATGTCTGCCACCTCTGGAAAGTGGCCAAGTCCCAGGCATTGCTGATGCCCAGCATCCCCTAGAGGTTGCCGCAAACAAAGCTGTCTTTTTTCCTGCCCCAGTTCGTGGAGCCCTGAATGCTGCCCACAGACCTCCAGCGTGTAAGCAGGACAGGAAGACACCATCTCCACCTGCCAGGTGGTGGGCAGTGGTGGGAGATCTGGGAGCCCAAACAGATGTGCAGAGTACAGAAGGGGCACAGGTCGCTGGACATGTCGTGTTTCCTTGCCCTCGGCCGGGACCACAGCACCTCAGTGCGGTCACGTGGGGGTGTGTGTGGCCATCGGGAGGGCATCGGCGTCCGAAGAAGGGCTGGTGGCCAACGGGAAGAGAGCTAGGAAGCGGGGTGGTACTGGTCCGAGGGGCAAGAATGGGGAAAGGGGGTGTCAGGGGAATTGACCAAGACACCCACTGCCACCTGGACCTCAATACACTTTCGGGGAGAATTAGGTGTTGCAGGTAGGTGTCAGCTGGTCTGGAGGGGAGGAGGGCCTTTGGAGGCTCAAAGCCCTCATCTGCCTTCTGTCCCCTGCAGGGATCACGGGCCTCTGGTCCCTGGCCATCATTTCCTGGGAGAGGTGGATGGTAGTCTGCAAGCCCTTTGGCAACGTGAGGTTTGATGCCAAACTAGCCATCGCAGGCATTGCCTTTTCCTGGGTCTGGGCTGCCGCGTGGACGGCCCCACCCATCTTCGGCTGGAGCCGGTAAGGACGCTGGGAAGGCCACGGGTTCGGGCCACAGGGTGAGGGACGGTGGGGGAGGGGCGACTCCCGATTCCCTCTGGGACCTTGGGGCAAATTGCTCCCTGTTTCTGGGCGTCTGTGACCCCATGAGTAAAGAGAGGATGGACCCAACTCTCCCTGGGACCCCTCTGAGGGTGCAGTGTCTACATATGTATCAATCTGTCTGCCTGTGGTCTCAGAGGCTCTGGAAAGTTCTGTTTCCCTCAAGCGTGAAACGCTCGTGGGAGCACGCAGAGAAGGGCAACGAGTTCGAGCCCTGGGAGTAGCTGTGAGTGAAAGCAGGGCCCCTTAAACCACTCTGCCCCAGGCCTCGTTCTCGAACCTTCCGAGGGACCTCCCTTTCAGAGGCTGCTTGGGCTGTCTGTACAGCTGGGCCTGTAGGTCATCGGTGTCTTGGCCGGGCCGCTTCTCTGGGGACTCAGATGTTATGAGTACTTTACCACAATAAAAAAGGGGGGGGCTATGAGACCTAGAACTGGACAAAGGTTTACCAAAATCCTACCCACGGGTTTCCTTTGGGGCGATGAAGGTACTGGAGAACTAGATAGAGGCGGATTGCACAACACTGTGAATGTACCGAATACTCCTTTCAAAAATGGTTAATTCATGTCATGTGAATTTCACCATAATTTTCGAAACCAAACAATCCCGGGGTGCCTGCCTGGCTCAGTCCGTTGAGCAGCCGACTCGGTTTTGGCTTGGGTCGTGGTCTCAGGCTCCCAGGATGGAACCCGTGTTCGCCCTGCTATGAGCAGGAAGCTGCTTTGAGGATTCCCTCTCCCTCTCTAAAATAAATGGATGGAGCTTCATAAAAACAAAACCCAGCAATCTTGCCACCCAGGTCGGTGGCACGCCTGGCCTGAGGGGGTCCCAGGCCGCCCTGCCTGCATCAGAACAGGCTGCCAGCCCTTCTCTGCAGGTACTGGCCCCATGGCCTGAAGACGTCGTGCGGCCCAGACGTGTTCAGTGGCAGCTCGTACCCGGGGGCACAGTCCTACATGATCGTCCTCATGATCACGTGCTGTATCATCCCGCTCAGTGTCATCATGCTCTGCTACCTCCAAGTGTGGCTGGCCATCCGCGCAGTAAGCCCCCAAACCCTCCAGGCTTCCCTGCACCCAACCCCCTGGCCTGGCAGGATCCTGAGGGCCAGAGAGCTTAGGGCTGGCACAGAGGATCACCCAGTCGTCTTCTCCTGTCCTCAAACCACACAGGAACCCTGCAGTTCCTTAGGAGCAGCCCCTGCAGCCCAGGCTCCCTTATCCTTGCCCCTGCAAGATGGGAAGGGACAGCCCCCCTTCATGTGGGGCCCAATAAGGGAGCAGAGCTGCATTTCCTCCCTGACTCAGGACGGTTCTCCTCTGGGGGAAAAGCCGGCCTTTCCCGGGGAGTCCCGTGCAGCCAGCTGTATCCGCAAGCAAAATGCGTGTCCATAAGTTCTTTCTAGAGTGAAGACCACAAGCTCCCTGCCTTCAGCCTGTGATGTGCCCTCTGCCCCGCTTGCCCCCACCCCCAGCCCCACTGGCCGTCAGGGATCAGAGGCAACCTAGCTGCCTCCCACAGGAATCCAATCATGGCTTGAGCCATGTTAGTTCTGGGCTGTGCCCTTGCCCACCGCAGGCAGTGTCCAGCGTCTGGGCTCAGCCCTCAGAGCTGAGCGCTGGAGGAAACGCGCCACTAAGGGACTGTGTGAGGCTAAGAACGGCCTCCTTGGCTCCTTCCCAAACTCTTTTGGTGGGGCGTAGCCCAGCTAAGCCAAGAGCTTGGAAGGCCCTGGCTCAAGGCTCTCTTCTCCAGGGCCAGCTGTGTGCCACCTCCAAGCCTCCCTCAAGGCCAGCCCTGTCCAGCCTAAGCCAGGCTGCGGACTCCCTTGGGTGAGAGCTGGCCGCTGACCGGTCCGGGTGGGCCCATCGCCTTCTCTCCATCACTCCCCATCCCGGTGCTGACTCCTTGACTCACTGCCCAGCAATAGCCATAGAGTCCCCTGGGAGAGGAGCCCAGAGGGATTCTTCCACTCCCTGGCCCCAGGCACGAATCTCTGTCTCCCCCAGGTGGCAAAGCAGCAAAAGGAATCTGAGTCCACCCAGAAGGCGGAGAAGGAGGTGACGCGCATGGTGGTGGTCATGGTCTGCGCGTACTGTGTCTGCTGGGGGCCCTACACGTTCTTTGCATGCTTTGCCGCTGCCCATCCTGGCTACGCCTTCCACCCTCTGGTGGCTGCCCTACCGGCCTACTTTGCCAAAAGTGCCACAATCTACAACCCCATAATCTATGTCTTCATGAACCGGCAGGTAAGTCACATCGTCGGCAGGACAAGCTAGAAATTGACTGCAGAGGAGGCCAGGAAGGGCTCCCACCTGGAATCATGTCTGGGGGGCCCTGTTAATGCCCTCCGGGACAACAACCAGGGAACGCTCAGCTAAGCCCCCGCTCTGGATTCTTTCAGAGTCTCGACCCAAGGGTGGGCTCCCCAGGGCACCTGGTATGCTGCTACCTTTCCCTTCCGTCGGCCTCAGGGCCATCCTGGAGCTCGAACACCCAGGGGAAGCCCGAACACGTCTCCGTTTACCCTGTCTGTGTCCGTTTTGCCTTTATAGGCACAACTCTCCTCTTAATTGTCATCTATCTGTCCATCTTTAAACCCTTCAGGAGGCCCTGCTTGGCTACACTGACATGTGGCTTCGGTAACTTTATGGGTTAGTTCAGGGGAACTGCTGTGGTCCTGCCCAAGGCCTTGGCACACAGCAGCCATCAGGGGCTGGCACGTGGAGCCTCAGCAGTGAATCGCCCAGGAGCCCTAGACCTCATGGTAGGTCACAGGGGACCACTGAGGCTCTGCACCTTCCAAGTATGATTTGCCCCATTTTTCCTTGAATCCATCAGATCTACTTCATTAAGGCACAGCTGTAGATGTGTGACTTGATGGTGACCAGAAAGGTCCACGGGCCAGAAATACCACCCTCGAGGGGGCCTTGCATTACAGCAGACCCAACTCCCATTCCTCCCAACTAGCTCTTCTCTGTTCCTCCATTTCATGGTTGGCCCATGGCTCTATGCCCTCTGGCCTGGCCCTGACTCCCTGTAGAGTTCATTGAGCACACACTCTTTGGGTCATGTTCAAGTATTAAGTAGGACCAGTGCTGGAGTTGATTCCCCAGGACTCTGTTGCTGGCCCCTCAATACCTTGAATGTAGTTCTATCCCTGACTCCTGTTTCCTGGCTTTCACAAGGGTCTCTTGTTAAGTCTGGCTTTTGTTTATGAAAGCCTAGACCATCTTGACTTGTACTGTGTTTACTTGAGTCTTTCCATCCTCCCCTTCCAGAACTCCCTCTCCTAGGCAAGACTTCTGCACTTCTGGACCCCTCCAGGCTTTCAAACGTTGCTTTCACCCTTTCCACATTGTCATCCCTTCCTGCTGCATTCAGAGAGAACTTTCTGTAATGGTGCTCCGTGAAGATGGAGAATGTTACTCTTTTTCTCCACTGCTGACGCCCCTGGGACACAGTCTGGCGCAGAGTGGGTACTCAGGAGGTAGACATCGGATGAATTCCTCAGCTAAATGAATTCCGCTATTTGGCCCATTTCTTGTGTTATCAATTTCAGTAACCGTGTGTTTTCTTTGTGAGAGTTTTGATGTCAGAGGGAGCTGGAGGTGGTCAAGAATAAGCCTAGAATATAAGGAGATGCCTCTGGTCTGCGTCTCAAGGCACTGTGGTTAGCTCAGTGATGACGTGAGACTTAATCTGAGAAAGGAATACGTTCCAGATCTCTTTAGGGCCAAGCAGCAAAGACGGGGGCCCTCCTGGTGCTGGAAGATTCTCGTGGTTAAAGACATGAGATAGCAGCTAGACTGTTATCAGCCTAGTTCTGTGTGTCCTCAAAGTTGATGGAATAGAAACAAGATGACAATCACATGTCTTTTCACTAGAATGCCTCTGAGTCTCTTCCCAGACATTCTGGAGGTGGGTCATCCTATGCATGGGCCCCTTAGCTGGCATCATGTTTGGTTTCTGTACAAGCTTCCTGAGGCTACCGTAACAAAGTGCCACAGACTGGGGGGCTTAAACCAGCAGAACTCTTTTCTCACCCAGTTCTGAAGCCCGGAAGTCTTAGGTCAAGGTGTGGGCAAGGTTGGTTTCTTCTGAGGGCTCTGAGGGTGACCCTGGCTTCTGGCGGTGGCCAGTAACACTTAGTGCTCCTTGGCCTGTAGACAAGCCACCCTGATCTCTGCCTTCACCTCCACGTGACCTTCTCTCTGAGTCTGTGTCTAAATTCCCGTCTTATAATGACGCTAGTCATTGGATTAGGGTGCACTCTACTCTAGCATGACCTCATGGTAATGTATATCTTAATCACATCTACAAGGACTCTATTTCCAAATAAGGTCAGGTTCACAGGCTCTGGTTAGGACTCGAACATAGCTCTGGGACATGGGGAGCAGTGTCACAATCTGACCCACAACAGTCCCCGTCAGACTCTAAATTAAATGACTCAGATGAACGAACAGTCAGGAGTAGACCACCTCCATGCGTAAGTAATAGCCTCAGGCTTCCTCTATTCTCCATACAGGGTTCTGAATAGCGGAAGAGAGGGTGTTAAGTCATCCAGGTGACCCTTATTGAATACCTTCCTCAGAACTCCCCAAGAATGACTTTCAGCAGAGTACATGGCCCTTTCTGCTCTGTTGAGTAACACTTTCTGTCCTGCCAGTTTCGAAACTGCATCTTGCAGCTTTTTGGGAAGAAGGTGGACGATAGCTCTGAACTCTCCAGCGCCTCCAAGACAGAGGCCTCGTCTGTGTCTTCAGTGTCACCTGCATGAGTGTCTCCCAGCCATGACAACAAAAAGGTCTGCTCCCACCAGGAAACAGAACCCCTGCCCCCACACCAGCACTTTCACCGCCACCCCCTCCGCCGCCCCTTCTTCCCTATCCCTGTGAAAGGAACGTCGTTTCTCTTTGCCAAAAACACCAAAGTCGGAGAGGCTACCGCTGCAGCCGGGGACACCTGAGCCTCTGAGGGTCTGGTCACTGGGCCACAAGAGCGCACGAGAGGGACAGAACCGCAGACCCCGAGCTCCCAGATCCGCTTCAGACACTTGAACATTTTCCAAGACTTGTGTCTGCAGATGGCATGGAAGGGTCACAAGGAAGAGAAGGGCAAGGCGGGCTGGTGGTGATGCAACCAGAAAGGGAGAGCTGAGAAGCGGTTACCTGGGTTGGGCCGGCTGGACGCCCTTGACACCCAGAAGGTGGTACGAGCTGGCAAACCCAGGCTTTACGTGCCATCTGATAGAGGCTTGGAGTCCTTGGAGTACAGTCTCCACCTGGAGGGGACCCAGGCCTGCCAGTCTGTGGCAGGGACAGCGTGCCGCTTCTGCCAGGCCAGGGCCCCGAGACCGATGAGCACGAGTGTGGTGCACATGCGCAGACGGGAGCTCACCAGCGGCAGGGGACAGGCGCACACGGCGGAGACGAAGACCAAGAAGACGGTGGCCAGCGTGAGGAGCAGGCTCACGCACCGGAACACAAACTTCTGGGGATGGGTCCCGAAGTTCTCCGTCATCTCCACTTGTGTGGCTCGTTGTAGTGTTTCAAGCTTAGATATGCGGTTCTTGAAAGTCTCCATGACCTCCTGCAGGTGACAAGAACGGCACCCCCACCCCGTGAAGTGCGGTCACTTACCCGAGTTCCTCAGGGGAGCACAGCAGACCTGGCGAGCCGAAGACTTAGGAGGGAAGTCAAGAGCCTCGAGCTCTTACATGCCAAGGGCCCTGTCCTGGCCCCGTAACACCCCGTGTGGCCTAAGACTGAGAGGCCGGCCATGCGACAGCTCGCCAAGGATGGGAGTAGGGTCTGAGGGTGCGGGAGAGAAGGAGCCTGACCCTCACAGGCGAGGGAAGCCCTGCCCCGTGCTTGCTAACCCAGGGGCAAAGGCAGGGCCACCCAGAGGGAGCTCCCCGCACCAGAAGAAGCTGCCGTGACTCACCAGCATCCCCCAGGTGGCCCCGAAACACCCCCAAGTATGAGAACAGCAGAGCCCAAAGTCCCAGGTGGGCTCAGCTGGATCAGGGCAGGGGTGCGGGGCGCGCAGCGGGAGCCAAGACCGGATGCCGCGGGCGCTCGGACAAGCGCGTGAGTTGCGACTGGTCCGTCTTTCCTCCGTTTGCAGGGATGTCACGCTTTGCTTCTCCCATCCCGACGTCCTTCCCACTGGCCATTTCCTTAAAAGCATCCCCCCACCTTGAGGTTCTCACCCATATCGCCTTGGCTCTCTCATAGGACAGATAGGCCATTTTCTCCTCCGCGCTCGCCAGGGTCTGTTTGAGGTGGTAAATCTCATCCAGGTGTCCCTGCAGGTGCTCGTTCACCTGTTCCTCCAGCAGCGCTTGTCTGGGAAGCAAAAGAGAAGGAAATCGTCCCGAGCGCCCTGCGCACGGCCATGCTGGTGGTGAGCAGCCCTGTGTCAAGGCTGCACCTGGGTTCTGATTGCTCCTTCCTGCTCCTTCCTGCTCCTTCCTCCTCCAGGCCGGCCTCAGGACGCCCCAGATGCACAGCAGCCGCACACACACTGACACACAGGTCTGTTTCGCAGATGGTTACATTCCCTAACAGCTCTACAAAAACAGCCATAGACTAGAAGGTGGAGAATTAAAACTCTAAACTGTCCACGCCTGCTATTAAATTCTCTGTAAGTTCCCAGCACCAGTGTTTGGTAAGCAGGAGTTATTCCAGAAAAGTCTGCAGATTATTGGGATGGAGCAGTCACAAAAGACCACATATTGTATGATTCCATTTACATGAAATGTCCAGGGGCACCTGGGTGGCTCAGTTAGTTAAGCATCCGCCTTTGGTTCGGGTCATGATTCCGGCGTCCTGAGATGGAGCTCCCTCTCCCTCTGCCCCATCCCTGCTCAGGCTCTCTCTCTCTAAAGAGATAAATAGATAAATCTTAAAAAAAAAAGAAATGTCCAGAATAGGCAAATCCATAGAGACAGAAACAGAGAAGTGATTCTTGGCACTTGCAGGGGTGGGGAGAGGGTGGGGCGTGACTGCTCCTAAGATGGCTTTCTCGGGGCACCTGGGTGGCTCCGTGGGTTAAAGCCTCTGCCTTCAGCTCAGGTCATGATGCCAGAGTCCTGGGATTGAGCCCCATGTCAGGCTCTCTGCTCAGCGGGGAGCCTGCTTCCCCCTCTCTCTCTGCTGCCTCTCTGCCTACGTGTGATCTCTCTCTCTCTCTCTCTCTCTGTCAAATAAATAAATAAATAAATAAATCTTTAAAAAAAAGATGGGCTTTCTTTTTGGAGTGGTGACAATGTTCTGGAATGCGAGAGTGGTGATGGTTGCACAGCTCTGTGAAAATACTAAAAACCCCTGATTGTAAATGGGTGAATTTTATGGGATGGGAATTATATTTCAATAAAGCCATTATTAAAACAAAAACAGGGACACCTGGTGGCTCAGTGGATTAAGTGTCTGCCCTTGGCTCAGGGCATGATCCCATGGGTTCTGGATTTGAGTCCCACATTGGCTCCCCTCATCAGACTCCTTGCTCAGCAGGGATCCTGCTTCTCCCTCTCCCTCTGCCTGCTGGTCCCCCTGCTTGTGTGCGCACTGTCTGACAAATAAAGAAATAAAATCTTAAAACAAAGAATTGTTGCATAACTTAGTAAATTTAGTAATGATCATTGAAACATACAGTTAAGGGGCGCCTGGGTGGCTCAGTGGGTTAAAGCTGCTGCCTTCGGCTCGGGTCATGATCCCAGGGTCGTGGGATCGAGCCCCGCATCAGGCTCTCTGCTCTGCAGACAGCCTGCTTCCTCCTCTCTCTCTCTGCCTACTTGTGATCTCTATCAAATAAATAAATAAATAAAATCTTAAAAAAAAGAAACGTACAGTTAAAATGCTGCATTTTATTGCATGTGACTTATACCTCAGTAAACCTCTTAAAAACCATGAACAAAACATCACTAACCAGTATGTATTCAACCAGCCATGTATGTAAGTTGTGAAGCACCAGTACACGCGTGGGAAAGATATGGGCCCAATGAGGATAGCGAGGTGGGTGGAAGGGGGATGGGGTTGGGAAGGGATGCTGTGACAGCTTCAAGCGAACTTTGTAAAGTTTTACTTCTTAATAAACTAACATGTGAAGCACATATGGTAAATGTGAAGATTTAAGAGGCCCGCAGGTGGGTACACGGTCTTGATCATGTTATCATCTACATTTTCCCCGGGTTTGGAATATTTCATAGTTTAAAAGCACTTTGAGTTTCTTCATTTGGGCACCAGGAAGGACGGGCCAGAGGCCAGAGGCCAGGTGGCTTTTAGTGTTGTCATTTAGGGAAAAGCCAAAGAAAAGAAGGCTTGTCCCACGGGTGTGGGGTGGGAGGTGATGCTGCCGAAGCAGACCGGTGACGGGGAGCCCTGGGGACACAGAATGGCTGGGGCGTGGTGCCCAGTCAGATCACAGGGCTCCAGTACGCACAGGGCATCACCAGGGGTGCTATCACACAGACGGGGAATATGAGGCAAGGAGGTCAGTTTGGTCCTGCTGCAAGGACTTGACCGACACCCACACAGAGTCATCTCCCAGGCAGGTAATGAGCTGAACAATCACTTGCTGGAAGCCAGTTTGTCAAGAGCTGGTTCATGACCGTGTTTCAGGGAATATTCCATCGGGCTCTGCCCTACTCCTTATGGAGAAGAGAGGAGACTGACAATGCCCACACGGGGAGGCAGTACAGTGTCCCCTTGAAAGGACATTCCGCATGCCCGTCTCTCCATTTACATGAAGGATTCAGACACGAGAATGTTCAAGTACATGTTCGTGAATATACTCCTCACGGTTAAGAAGTCAATGAATAGATTCTTCATTAACATATTTCTACGAATTGACAAATATATTCTTCAATGCACTCGGGAATAGATTATTGAATGAGAAAGTGTTAAGCCACAACGGTACTCTAGTAGTCTCCCCTTGTCTCTGGCCCCCAGCCTCCTCGGCCGCAGCACCGCTGATGCTCCTCTCTGTCCCTCCATTAGTCAAGGACCTCTCGCTCTCCCACTCCTACAGCTGCAGAGGCAAATGGGCCACTCTAGAAAATGCCCTTCCAGGGTTGCTTGGGTGGCACAGTCAGTTAAGCATTCAGTTCGCGGCTTCAACTCAGCTCCAGATCTCAGAGTCATCAGATCAAGCCACACAAAGCCCTGCATTGGGCCCTGTGCTCAGCGCAGAGTCGGCTGCAGTTTCTCTCCCTCTCCCCCTGCCCCTCCCCTCCACGTGTTCTCTCTCGCTCTCTCTCTCTAAAATAAATAAATAAGTCTTTTTAAAAAAGAGAGACAAAATGACAACCAGCCAGCCCGAATGCCCTCCACTCTTCCCAAACTGTGAAACCTGCCCTCGCCGACACAGAGCGCCCTAAAGCTTATCGCTGTAGAAGAAGAGCATTGTTCTCTATCATTCCCGAAGACTAGTCTTCAGCACACTGAGCTAGAAGCTAGTGGCTTGCAACTTGAAGAAGTCTGAGATGGATGTGGGATGTAGGAGGGGTCAAGCCTTATGGGCAGGGTGGGCAATGCGACAGGGACAGAGTCGGTCCTCCGGAGCAAACGTGCAGCCACACGCATGCTTACAGGAGGGAAGCAGAGGGAGGTTCTACACACAGAGCAGAGGCCCAGGGGAAGGCAGAACAGAGAGAGACGGGAAGATACTGCCCTCGAAGATCGATGTGGTCACAAGCTAAGGAGCCCGGCAGCCGCCAGAAGCTGAGGCAAGAACGTTCCTAACCTTATTCATCACCACCGCACACCCGCACACCTGGGGGGCTCAGTCGGTTGGGCGGCTGCCTTCGGCTCGGGTCGTGATGCCCGCCTCCCAGGATCTTGCCCCACATCAGGCTCCCAGCTCAGCCGGGGGTCTGCTTCTCCCCCTGACTCTCTCCCCTCTCATGCTCTCTCTCTCTCTCTCTCAAAGAAATAAGTAAAATATTTTTTTAAAAACAGCCGCAACCAGGGGAGCCTGGGTGGCTCAGTGGGTTAAAGCCTCTGCCTTCGGCTCAGGTCATGATCCCAGGGTCCTGGGATCGAGCCCCACATCGGGCTCTCTGCTCAGCGGGGAGCCTGCTTCCTCCTCTCTCTCTGCCTGCTTCTCTGCCTACTTGTGATCTCTGTCTGGCAAATAAATAAATAAAATCTTTAAAAAAAAAAAAAAAACAGCCGCAACCAGCAGCAGGTGAATGTGTCAACTAACTGTGGTGCATCTGTATGAGGGAACAGCACTAAGCAAGAGAGAGGGAACTACTCCTCCAGTAGTTGTACTACTCGGATGAATATCAAAACTCTTACACCGGGTGCAAGAAAACAGACACAAAGGGGTGCACACTGTATGATTCCATTTACATGAAATACCCAGAAAAGCCAAGTGCAGAAAGACAGAAAGCACTTTGGTGGTGACCAGGGGTTGGGGCAAAGTGAATGGGGACCGCTGAGGTCTCCCTCCGGAGTGGTGAAAATGTTCTGTAACCGGGATGCCTGGGTGGCTCAGTTGGTTAAGCGGCTGGCTTCATCAGGTCACGATCCCAGCGTCCTGGAATCGAGTCCCTCATTGGGCTCCTTGCTGGGCAGGGAGCCTGCTTCTCCCTCTGCCTCTGCCTACCACTCTGTCTGCCTGTGCTCATTCGCTCTCTCTCCCTCTCTCTCTGACAAATAAATAAATAAAATCTTTAAAAAAAAAAAAAGAAAATGTTCTGTAACCAAATAGAGGCGGTGCTTGCACAGCATTGTGAATGTACTAAATGCCCCTGAGTTGTCCCCTTGAAGACGCAGAATTTTGTTTTGTGAATGTCCTCTCAATTCAGAAATAAAAGAGAAAGCCCTCTTGAAAGCAAATTCACCTGTGAGAAGTGTCATAGGACTTTTCAGCTTGAAATCTCAGCTTGTGACGCACCAGAGGAGACGTGACAATTACAGCGGTCTAGGTGGTGCCCACACCAGTGTGTCTACAAGGTGACACTTCAGTGACTTCAACACATATGGCATGTCTACATCTAGCTCACATAGAAGTTTTTTTAAGAGATCTGAAGGAGATGTATGTTTTAAAATGGCACTGAATTCCTGCGTCCCCTTCACCTAGATTAGGAAGCCATGTGGCCCGGACATGCTGACATGCGCTCAGGCTTGTGCCTCTCCGAAACTCTATTTCCCCATCGGTAAAGTGGGTGACTGAACAGTACAGGGGACAATGCTACTTGCTCCCTGCTGTCCCTGCTATTACGTGAAGTCGTCTCCCACCCATTCTCTCCTGGTCTCCTGGTAAATCTGAGTCACACGGACCTGCTTCATTGCTTCTCGTGTATATTAATCAAGGTAGGCTAATTGCTGTAGCCAACAACATACTCCACACTCCTGTCACAGTCCAGTGGCAGTGGGGGCAGCTGTTCCAGAAGTGCAAGCCTGTAGACTTCATGGGGAATCCAGGAGTGGTAGGTGGCCCTGCTCCCCCACACTGCTGCTAGATTCTGATTTGCTAAGGGGTTAGGAGCTTACAAGAGCGAAATGGTCCTGTTGGCCGAGGCAGGATGGAAACTTACGGGGATTTGTGTAACTGCCACTGAGCTCTAGTCTTGCTTTGTATAAATTTGACCTTGGAAATGAATGGTACTCTGGCAAAGGGGCATTAAGAGTCCCAACATTTAAGATTTGGTTGCCATGTCCTACAAAAATCACATCCAAAAGAGACCTATAATTCTGATTCGTTATCTTATTTGACAGTGGGTTGCCCCGTAATACTTGTTTAAATATTTATTTATTATTTGAGAGAGAGAGAGCATGAGCAGGAGCAGAGGGAGAGGGAGAGAGACTCTCAAGCTGGCTCCTCGCTGATCACCAAGCCCGATGCGGGGTTCCATCCCACGACCCCAAGATCATGACAGGACCAGAAACCAAGAGGCACACGCTTAACCGATGGTGCCACCCACCCAAGCGCACCCCCCCATCATATTTTGTAATTGTCCTTTCTAGATTTGTCAAGCAGTGTAAATGCAGGTAACGTTTCCCTGAGAAAACATTAGAGGAATGATTCCCGGGTTTCTTTCTGTGCACCTCCCGTCCCCCCCACACAGAGGTACTAAGGGATCGCAAAGTTCTTACTACTGAGAATCTTGGTTCGTAAGTGAATCCCCCCCTCCATGGCCAGGCTGTTGGGAGGACTACAGCGAACGCAAGCACCTGATGCCACAGACTGTGGGCATCAGGGAGAGACTGTGGCGCCACTGAAGGCCGGCAGGACCCTGCGAGAGGTCCAAGTAGGAATGGCATGGGTCCTTTGAGAGACCGAGTATGCATTTTTCCCCCTATTTGTGGGACCTAGTCTGGTCTTAGATGAAAATGAAGTTGACCCCCTACACAGTGGGGACAAAGCATTCCCCAGAAGACAAACATTTTCAGAATAAATACCCTGTATGGGACCTTTGGCCCCAACTCAGCTACGAGCACAGGTGAAGGGATCGTGGCTGGTGAGGCACCCTGCTTCCCACACTCTGTTCTAGCAGACGCAGGACCACTCCCTGACGGGCAGCAGGCCATCTGCTGGGCTCCCTACCACCGCAACGGGTCCGAGCCCGCAGGCTCTGAGACCACCGAGCGGGACCCTGAGCTGGAACCGCGTTTGCAGCAGATGATGCAGGCACATGTGCAACAGCGGGGCAGGATGAGCCCTCCCCACTGTGGGGGTGCCCCGCTGTCCAGAGAAACACCCACCAGCTTTGCCCCCTTTCCCCTCCCGTGACCCTCCAAGTTCACGTCCTCGCTCCCCTTCACTCTCCTGCACACAGTCCTGGGGGGCCCGCTGTCCCCAGAGCCCGGGGCGGCAGAGGGGAGGATCTCCAGCTCACCTGCATTTCTCTTCCCGAAGGGACAACAGTGACGCGTGCAGGTCCGTCACATGCTTCTCCTTCAGGCTCTGATAGGACAGCTGGAGGCTGAGGTGGAGCTCCCTGGCTTCCTTCAGGTCTTGCTTCACCTTCTGCAACAGCAAGTTGCGCCGCTGGGCCGCACACTTTGTCTCGGAGGGCTTCCCTGGCCGCAAGGCCGGGAAGTGACTCCCGAGGGGCGGGTGTCCGACAATGGCAGACAGCTCGGTGCACAGGCCGTCTGCCCTGCCTGGCTTGGGGGGCTCAGAAAACGGGGTCTTCTGGCTGGGCTGCTTGCACTCGTCCAGGCTGCTCTTTGCCTTCAGCGCGAAGCCCCTGGGCCTGCGGCCTTCCTGCAGCTCCTGCAGCTGCTGGTGACAGTGGCGGAGCCTCCGCTCGATCTGGGCAATGGTGGCAGAGGCGCGCTGGTTCACCCTCTCGAAGGCCTGCCGGATGTGGGGGGCCTGGTGCCGGTCGGCTTTGGACACCAGCTTGAGGTAGCCCATGGTGTTCTCATCCCGGCTGGCCTTCTCCACTCTCAGCTGCTCGGAGAGGTGGAGGATGCGGTGCCTGACACTGTCCTGTAAGTTCCGGGCCAGCTCCCCAGCTGGGAGACTGCAATGGCCGCTGGGGCCGTCCTCGGCGGATGACAGGGACCCGCACGAGGGAGTGCTGGAGGCAATGTTGGAGGGGACGGTGGCACTTGAGCTCTTGCTGTCCTCCGCCTGCATCGGGAAACAAGAAATCATTAACAGGCACTTCTTTTAAAAAAAAAAAAGATTTTATTTATTCATTTGACAGAGAGAGGGAGGGAGGGAGAGCGAGCGAGCACAGGCAGACAGAGCGGCAGGCAGAGGCAGAGGGAGGAGCAGGCTCCCCGCCGAGCAAGGAGCCCCATGTGGGACTCGATCCCAGGACCCTGGGATCATGACCTGAGCCGAAGGCAGCCGCTCAACCAACTGAGCCACCCAGGCGTCCCTTAACAGGCACTTCTTTGAGCTACAAATAGTACAACAGACATGGAACTGCCTCACGCTAAAAATACTTGGGCGTAAACACAGATACTCACATATGCAAGATTTGTGCATTCAAGATGGGCCCAGCACAGATGGGGAGGTCAAGTTCAACTTCCAGGCCCCTCTCTCCTTCTTTTCAGCACCTGACTTGTTTTTTCTTAGATGTCACAACCCTCAGATCAAGAGTCGCACACTCCTCCGACTGAGCCAGCCAGGTGTCCCTGGCCCCCGACTTTTTGCTCTATGAGTGTACCTCACTAGAACACCCAGAATCTTCCCTGGCTAGAATCTTCCATGGCTACAATCTTCCCTCCACATTTGTCCTGTCTGTTCTTGGACTTCCTCTCTTCCAAGAAATACCAACTGTATTGGTATAAATCTCAGTTCGTAAAGAACTACTCTTGTAAAGTATGGAATAAGTTTGTTCCCATCAACCCATACGGTTTCTTATATTGCTACTGCCAGGCAGATAGAAGAGGTAGGCAAGGAGATTTGCATCCTGACAGGGGCATTTCTTCATTCAATCATTCGTTCAACACGTGTTTCCCGAGCACCCACAATGTGGTACAGAAGCCAGACACGTTCCTTGCTCATATAGAGCTGATGGTCAAGTGTGAAAATGCCTATTGCGATGCCTATGAATGAGTCTCTTGCATGGACAAGTTAATAAACCACTCGGAGGTCAGTTTTCTCATCTCTAAATTAAAGATGCTCATAGCAGCATAGCTAGAACACAGTGGACCAGGGCAGAATGAATGGTGATGAGCCAGGAAGTGTAGGTGAAGTCAGAACAGGTGGAGGGGCACCCGGCTGGCTCAGTCAGTGGAGCGTGTAACTCTTGATCTTGGGCTTGGGAGTTCGAGCCCCACGTTGGGGGTAGAGATTATTTTAAAGTAAAATTTTTTATTTTTCCCCCAATGCTTATAAACATTTACTATAAAATAACTATCTTTGTAAAGATTTTTATTTATTTATTTGAGAGAGAGAAAGCCAGTGAGAGGAGGAGCAGAGGGAGAAGAGGGAGACGCTCTCCCCACTAAACAGGGAATCTGATATGGGGCTCGATCCCAGTACCCTGATATCGTGACCTGAGCCAGAGGCAGACACTCAACAGACTGAGCCATCCAGGCACCCCCGAAAAATAACTATTAAAAAAAAAACTAGCAGGAAGTGGTATTGTTTTATATTAAAAAATAAAATCTTTTTAAAAAAAGAACAGGTGGAGCCTCTGTTCTGTTTCTACTATTTTTAAAAGATTTTATTTATTTATTTGACAGAGAGAGAGATCACAAGTAGGCAGAGAGGCAGCAGAGGGGGGAGTAGGCTCCCTGCTGAGCAGAGAGCCCAATGTGGGGCTTGATCCCAGGACCCTGAGATCGTGACCTGAGCCAAAGGCAGAGGCTTAACCCACTGAACCACCCAGGTGCCCCTGTTTCTACTCTTTTTTTCTTAAGATTTTATTTATTTATTTATTTATTTGACAGACAGAGATCACAAGTAGGCAGAGAGGCAGGCAGAGAGAGAGG
>ML095747.1:10159-35482 GCA_003697995.1 Taxidea taxus jeffersonii | reverse complement strand
TATTGGGAGTTTTTTTTATTATTCAATTTTGTTACTAAAAATAAGTCTCTTCAGATTTTATATTGTTTCTTGATTCAGTCTAGGAATATTGTATATTTCTAGGGATATATCCATTTCGTCTAGGTTTTCTAATTTGTTGGCATATAATTGTTCATAGTATTCTCTTATCCTTTTTATAGCTGAAGTACTGCTAATAGTTTCTCCTTTTTTTTTTTTTAATGAGTCTGGCTAAAAGTTTATCAATTTTGTCTATCTTTTCAAAGAACCAGCTTTTAGTTTCATAGATTTAAGTCTTTCATTTATTTCTGCTATGATCTTTATTATTTCCTTCTACTAACTTTGGGCTTAGATTAAGATTTTTCTTTGTTTTGGGTTAGCCTGTATTGCTCTGAACTTCCCTCTTAGAACTGCTTTTGCTTCATCCCAAAGATTTTGAAACAATTTACATCCATTTATCTCATAGTATTATTTTTTTCTTTTATTTCTTCACTGATGCATTAGTTGTTCAATAGCATGTTAAGTCTCCATGTGTTTGTGCATTTTCTACTTCTCATAACTGATTTCTAATGTATTGAGAAATGTTTTATGGCCCAACAGGTGACCAATCCTAAAGAATGTTCCATGTTTACTTGAAAAGAATTATATATAGAACAATCCATCCCTAAACAGTATAATACATATCTATTAAGTCCATCTTGTCTAATATCTAAGGCCAGTGATTCCTTATTACCATCCATTGATGAAAATGAGGTATTAATGTCCCTTCCTATTATCATACTGCTATTTCCCCTTTTATTCCTGTTAAAATTTATGCACCCGACATTAATTCTGTCATGCCCATGATCGGCAAGTTAGGATGCGATTGCAGAAATAGTGTCTGCCAGCACTTCCAGCCTCACACAAAACCCCTGCTGCTTCTGCAGTCACTTTACACTTAGTAAGTGGGTCTCCCTCACTACAGTCTGGGTACTTTTCAATCTGTTACTTTGATGCTGATTAGCAGGGTAAGTGGATTTAAGAGCAGAATCTCCAAAGTTCTGATTCTTCTGGTCTTAATCTCCATTGATTTTTAAAACCAGATGTTTTGGAGGTTCATCTCTCCAATGCTGGCCCTCAGGGTGGCACAACAGCTTCACTTCTCAAGGGACAGTGCTGGCTGTGGCTACCCTTCTTGATCCATCTTTTTTATTGTGATGGTGAAGTTCATCTAGTTCTCAGGTACTTTACAGCTACATATGGAATAATTTTCCTATAGACTTCTGGTATCTGTGTGAGGAAGTGAGTTCTAGGTCTTTCTGTGCTACCATCATGAATCCCCTCCCAAACAGGCTTTGAAAGTACTCTGGGCATGAAAAAGACCTAGTGTGGGGTGCCTGGGTGGCTCAGTGGGTTAAAGCCGCTTCCTTCGGCTCAGATCATGATCCCAGGGTCCTAGGATCAAGCCCTGCATCGGGCTCTCTGCTCAGCAGGGAGCCTGCTTCCCTTCCTCTCTCTGCCTGCTTGTGATCTCTGTCAAATAAATAATAAAATCTTAAAAAAAATTATTAAAAAAAAGACCCAAAGTTAGTTATGTTCTACCCTTGAACTAGATTTTCTAAAAGGTACATTATTACTCTAATATTCTGTGACTCTAAGATAGATTTGCACATGTTATAATATTGCATGATCTCTTAATGGGTATATACAGATGAAAATATACAAAGTTCAATATTAAAATAAGCCAAACGTAGAAATAGCACACTCCGAAGAACACAGCATTTGTTTTAGGACAATACCAAAAACCTTAAATTGTCAAGTGATTCATTTTTTCACTAATAAAAATTTAATCACAGATCAAAACTAATGATGTTTAGAAGAAAGATGTGTTCTAAAGGTGTACACTATTAAATTTTTGTGTAAAATTGTCACTTTAAGATAACCAACTTTAAACATCTAAAAAAAAAACCAAATCATCTGCAAAAACATCCTAAAGATATCATCACTATGAACAAATGTTTTATATATACTTTTCTCAACTCACATTTGAATCCCTACACAAACTAGATTTTATTCTAATTTAATAATCGTGTATTTATGGATACCTATCAAATATCTGATTTGTAGTAAATTTTCCTTAGCTGCAGATGACAATTTCCCATTTACTCTGAATCTCTCAAATCACATATACTTTTTGTGGGTAATATTAAATGGGGCAGATGGTGATTTCAAATAATTATATAATGCTAGTCTTAGATAAATACAAAAGAAAGTGACTTTTTAATATTGTCGTATCACTTTGAGATAAACATAAATCACATTAAAATGACCCTTTTTTCATGGTTGGTTTGTATAATTAAATTTTTCTAGCTTATTTGGCATCCTAGCAAATAATCTATAGACTAAAACAATCAGCTTTTATTTTGAAGTGTTACAAAGCTTAGACAAAAATGAAAGTATAATATCAGATTTTTGTTTCTGAGCGAAAGCTCCATGGGGAGTCTGCTTCTCCCTCTGACCTTCTCCCCTCTTGTGTTCACTCACTCTCTCTCTCAAATAAATAAATAAAATCTAAAAAAAAAAAAAAAGAGTTGACACTTAACCCTCTGAACAGCCCAAGTGCCCCTATAAAATCAGATTTTTACTTTATCTATAGTGACTCAATCCACACCCAATAACAAAGGCAACTGTTATCCATACTTGAAGATGTGAAAATGAAGGCACAGAGAAGTTACCTAATAACAAACCAAAGGTGGGGTGCCTAGGTGGTTCAGTTGACTGTCCAACTCTTGATGAGATTCTCTCTCCCCCTCCTCATGTGTTCAATCAATCAAATCTTTTAAAAATAATAAACGCTGGACTAGAACTTGAACAGGCTAGGCGTCAGAATAAGCCAAAAAGCAATTTGACTTGCTCTGCAAGATATTTTGAACCTGTCTGGCCCTTTTCCTAGAAAATTTAATTTTTTCATCATGTTAAAAGTGTAGTCAAAAGCAAGTAGGCTCATTTTACGGATTAAAGTAATATTATCTGAATAAAAGGTAATTATTCCATTTATTTCTTTGGGAACCAGAGAATCACATGAAAATCTACATGAAATAAAGACTAATATTATAATTGTTATTCAAACCAAAAAATCCAAGTTTATACCTCTGTAAGCTATTTAAATACTCCTTTATCTAATGGAAAGCAGCCAAAAGATATTCAGAAAGAGCTTATGATTTCAAGACTTGGTAAAGTAGTGCTTTTAGAGGATATGGAAATTTGCTTAATGAATAAAAAATCCTTAAAGGGTCTCAATAGTTTTAGATAAGGTTAAAATTATATAAATAATGAATGTAATCTGAAGCTGCCAGAGAGATCCGAACCATTTCAGAGGGAGGAGCCCCAAAGTAAATGTTTCATCACAGGTGGGTTTCAGAACAAAATTGAGTATGTACAAGATTCTATCAGGCCATGTGTGCTTTCTCACTTCCATTTCTGAATAGTCAAACTATGCCAGTCACTCAGACTGTGACTCAAGACCTGAAGGACTCTATTCATAATTGGAAGGAACAGAGATAAACATGTCTTACAATCTGATTAATCATCTGGAAGTGGGTGTGTATTGCTGAAAAGGGCCAAGCAGCCTTTATACACAGCACTCATGTGGCTTCTTCCTTTTCTGAATAAGTCTAGGCGATACCTCGTTGTAATGCACATTGTTTTATTAATTACTTCATAGATACCGTGTTTTTTTTTAAATTGATGGTTTGTGGCAACCATGCATGGAGCAAGTCTTCCGACAACTACTGTGTCTCTCTCACATTTTGGTAATTCTAGGAATATTTCAAACTTATATTATGGTAATCACTGATCTTTGATATCACTATTGTAATTGTTCTGGGGTGCTACAGAATGTATACAAACAGACTGAGATTATACCATGGATATTTTCAGATCACAATGTTTTAAGACTTGAACTCAATCACAAGAGAAATTTTGGAAGGAACCCAAGTACATGGAAGTTAAAGAACATCCTACTAAAGAATGAATGGGTCAACCAAGAAATTAAAGAACAACTAAAACAATACACGGAAGCAAATGAAAATGAAAACATGACAGTTCAGAACCTCTGGGAGGCATCAAAGGTGGTCCTAAGAGGGAAGTATATAGCAATACTGGCCTTTCTCAAAAAGTAAGAAAAGTCTCAAATATACAACTTAACCTTACACCTAAGGGAGCTAGAAAAGGAACAACAAATAAAACCTAAATCCAGCAGGAGAAGAGAAATAATAAAAATTAGAGCCAAAATCAATGATATGGAAATTAAAAAAAAAAAAAACAGTAGAACAGATTAACGAAACTAGAAGCTGGTTCCCTGAAACAATTAACAAGATTACTACACCTCTAGCCAGACTTACCAAAAAGAAAAGAGAAAGGACCCAAATAAACAAAATGATGAATGAAACAGGAGAGATCACAACTGACACCGAAGAAGCACAATTATAAGAGAATATTATGAGCAATTATGTACCACTAAATGAGGCAATCTGGAAGAAATAGGGAAATTCCTAGAACCATATAAACTGCCAAAACTGAAACAGGCAGAAATCGACAATCTGAACAGACCAATAACCAGCAAGGAAATCGAAAATTTCCCAACAAGAGTCCAGGGCCAGATGGCCTCCCAGCAGAGAAGATTTGGTGTCTATTCTTCTGAAGTTGTTTCAAAAAATAGAAATGGCAGGAAAACTTCCATGCCAACTCTATGAGGCCAACATTACCTTGATCCTAAAACCAGACAAAGACCCCTCCAAAAAGAATTACATACCAATATCCCTGATGAACATGGATGCAGAAATTCTCACCAAGCTATTGGCTAAAAGGATCCAACAGTCCATTAAAAGGATTATTCACCATGACCAAGTGGGATTTAGTCCTGGGCTGCAAGGGCGGTTCAACATCTGCCAAACAATCAGTGTGATATACCACATTAACGTATGAAAGGAAAGAACCATGTGGTCCTTTCAACAGATGCAGAAAACGAAATTGACAAAATACAGCATCCTTTCCTGATAAAAACCCTCATCAAAGTCGGGATAGAAGGAACATACCTCAATTTCATAACTCACCACTGTTGTTCAACATGGTACTGGAAGTCCTAGCCTCAGCATTCAGAAAACAAAAAGAAATAAAAGGCATCCAAATCAGCAAGAAAGAAGTCAAACTTTCACTTTTCACAAATGACATGATACTTTATGAAGAAAATGCAAAGACTCCACCCCAAAATTGCTAGAACTCACATGATACTTTATGAAGAAAATGCAAAGACTCCACCCCAAAATTGCTAGAACTCATATAAGAATTCAGCAAAGTGGCAGGATATATAATCAATGCATAGAAGTCACTTGCATTTCTATAGACTAACAATGACACAGAAGAAAGACATCAAGGAACTGATCCCACTTAAAATTGTACCAAAAACCTTAGGATGCCTAGGAATAAGCCTAACCAAAGAGGTAAAGGATCTGTGCTGTGAAAACTATAGAACACTTAAGAAAGAAATTGATGAAGACAAAGAGATGGAAAAATATTCCATGCTCCTGGATTGAAAGACAAAAATATTGTTAAACTGTCTGTGCTACCCAAAGCAATCTACTCATTCAATGCAATTCCTAGCAAAATACTATCAGTATTTTTCACAGAGCTGGAACAAACAATCCTAAAATTTGTACGGAACCAGAAAAGATCCCAGATAGCCAAAGTAATGTTGAAAAAGAAAACCAAAGCTGGAGGCATCACAATTCTGGACTTCAAGCTCTATTACAAAGCTGTAATAATCAAAACAGTATGGTACTGGCAAAAAAACAGATACCTAGATCAATGGAACAGAATAGAGAACCCAGTGGTGCCTGGGTGGCTCAGTGGGTTAAAGTCTCTGCCTTCGGTTCAGGTCATGATCCCAGGGTCATGGGATCGAGCCCTGCATGGGGCTCTCTGCTCAGCAGGGAGCCTGCTTCCTCCTCTCACTCTCTGCCTGCCTTTCTGCCTACTTGTGATGTCTGTCAAATGAATGAATCTTTAAAAAAAAAAAAAAAAAGAATACAGAATCCAGAAATGGACCCTCAACTCCATGGTCCACTAATCTTTGACAAAGCAAGAAAATATCCAACGGGGGGAAAAAAAAGACAAGTCTCTTCAATAAAGGGTGCTGGGAAGCCACATGGACAGCCACATGCAGAAGAATGAATGTGGACCACTTTCTTACACCATACACAAAAATAAGCCCCAAAATGGATGAAAGACCTAAGTGTGAGACAGAAATCCATCAAAATCCTAGAGGAGAACACAGGCAGCAACCTCTTTGACCCTGGCTGCAGCAACTTCTTGCTAGACGTGTCTCCAAAGGCAAGGAAAAGAAAAGCAAAAATTGGGACATCATCAAGAGAAAAAGCTTCTGCACAGCAAAGGAAACAGTGAACAAACTAAAAGGCAACCTACAGAATGGGAGAAGATATCTGCGAACATCTTATCAGATATAGAGCTAGTATCCAAAATCTATAAAGAACTTATCAAACTCAGCATCCAGAAAACAAAAAAAAATCCAGTCAAGGGGCACCTGGGTGGCTCAGTTGGCTAAGCGACTGCCTTCGACTCAGGTCATGATCGCAGGGTCCTGGGATCGAGCCCCATGCCAGGCTCCTTACTCAGCAGGGAGCCTGCTTCTCCTTCTCCCTCTGCCTGCTACTCTGCCAGCTTGTGCTCTCTTTCTCTGTCAAGTAACTAAATAAAATTTTAAAAGGAAAAAAAAAATCCAGTCAAGGAATGGGCAGAAGACTCTGAAGACATACAGATGGTCCACAGTCACATGAAAAAAATTGCTCAAAATCACCCAACATCAGGGAAATACAAACAAAAACCACAATGAGCGGTAGCTCACATCAGTTCAGAATGGCTAAAATTAACAACTCAGGGAATGACAGATGTTGGAGGGGAACCTTCTTACACTGTTAGTGGGAATGCAAACAGGTAAAACTACTTTGGCAAGCAGTACACATACATATACACACAATGGAATATTAGCCATCAAAAAGAATGAAATCTTGCCATTTGCGATGACATGGATGAACTAGAGGGTATTATGCTAAGTGAAATAAGTCAGAGAAAGACAAGTATCATATGGTTCCTCCATATGTGGAATTTAAGAAACAAAACAAATGAACATAGGGGAAAGGCCGGAAAAATAAGACAAAGTCAGAGAGACAAACCATTAGAGACTCAACTATAGGAAACAAACTGAGGGCTGCTGGAGGGGAAGGTAGGTTGGGGGATGGGGTAACTGGGTGATGGGCATGAAGACGGGCATGTGATGTGATGAGCACTGGGTGTTATCTGCAACTGATGAACCATTAAACTCGACCACTGAAACTTTAAAAAGAAAATGAAAACATTCTGGGAAGGAATGCCCATTCTAGATGCCAGTAAGAACATCACATTGTTGCGAGTTTGGGACAAGTAGATTCCCACCCTCTTGGATGACTTGGAGGAGTTCAAGACTTCAGTGGGTGACGGAACTGCAAATACGGTGGAAAGAGCCAGAGAACTGAATTGCTGCGATCTCATGGTTATGTTATGGATGAGCCCAAAAGTGGTTGCTAGAGATGGCATTCCTGCTCAAGGGGCTACGCAGACTGTTGAAGTGACAAGGGATCTAGAAGAGGACATAAACTCAGTTGATAGAGCAGCACTAGGGTTTGAGAGGACTGACTCCAGTTTTGAAAGTGGTTCTGCGGGTAGTACACTATGAAACAGCACTGCATACCACAGAGACACTGTTCATGAAAGAGTCAGTCGCTGTGCCACAGCCACCACCCTGATCAGTCAGCAGGCAACAGCATCAAAACCAGACCCTCCACTAGCAAAAAGATTAGGACTCATTAAAAGCTCAGATGATGGTTAGCATTTTCTAGCAATCGTGCGTTCTTAAGTTAAGGTGTGCACATGATCTCTTTATACATGATGCTATTTCACACTTAATAATCAGCTACAGTGTAGTGTAAACATCACTTTTATAGGCGCTGGGAAACCAAAAACGTCCTCTGACTAGCTTTACTGAAGAATTCAGTTTATTATGCTGTCTGGAACTGACCCCACAATGTCTTTCAGAGAGTTTCAGAGAGTTGGGACAAAAGCTGCCTCAAGTGAGAACAAGTTGGGGCACTCCAGCAAGAGATGCTTTACCAAGATGAGTGATGTTCTACAGAAAATAGCTGGCATTACACGAACGTCACTTAACATCTTTGTGTTAATTCCTTCATCAGTAGGGTAGGACTATATGGATATAACTTCTGAGAAAAGATAGAACATTTATAAACTGTAAATGACATTAGGGAAAGCAAGGCATTATCTTGAAACTGCCACTAGTGTGCAAATTGTTGAGAAACAGTATTTCTGAGTATGGTGTCAACTCAGTCTTTAAAATAAATTTATTGGGGCACCTGGGTGGCTCAGTGGGTTAAGCCTCTGCCTTTGGCTCAGGTCATGAACTCAGGGTCCTGGGATTGAGCCTTGCATGGGGCTCTCTGCTTAGCAGGGAGCCTGCTTCCTCCTCTCTCTTTCTGCCTGCCTCTCTGCCTACTTGTGATCTCTGTCAAATAAATAAATAAAACCTTTAAAAAAATAATAAAAAAAGTTATTTATTTATTTGAGAGACAGAAAGATTGAGAGAGAAAGCAGGAGCAGGGAGAGGGAGAAGCACACTCCTTTCAGAGTAGGGACCCCGACGTGAGGCTTGATCCCAGGACCCTGGGATCATGACCTGAGCCGAAGGCAGATGCTTAACCGACTGAGACACCCAGGTGCCCCAATTCAGTTTATTTTACTATGAGTTGAAAATGGTATAGCTGAGGGAGAAAGAAGATGGTACAGTTTTGTTGTCTTTTTAAAATTAATTATGGGGACTATTATTTTGCAAGGTGGCAAACAAAAAATAAGACCCTCTTTAATTTACATGTAATGTTTTATAAACTGTTATAGTTGCGATTCAGGATACTTGAGGAATAAATGGATAGTCGTCCTTGCATATGAGGCAACAGGAGCAATCTCAAGATCCAAAATACCCCTAATGCCCAGTATTAAATTTTGTTAAAAATTTATTCTTTCAGGGCTCTGGTTCAAGATAGCAACTTAGCAAGATTTAGAACTCACCTCCTTCCACAGACACACTAAATCTATAGCTACATATGAAAAAAATTCTTATGAAAAACACCTAAAAACTAACAGCAACTTGTATGCATTGGGCAAATGAGAAAAAACCCACATGAAAGCACCATAAACCTGACCCCTGGTGCTGTGACCTGCAACCAAGAGTAAGGGAACTCAAAACCATGAGCTGCTTTTCCCCGAGGAGTGAAAAGTTGGAACCCTACATCAGATACTCAATTTTTAACATATGCACCTGAGATCTTCGAAAGCTAAAGGGGCTTACATCCACAGACCTATAAGGCTATGGAAAATTGAGAAAAGGTTCTGAAAGGGCTCATATGAATGGACTCCCCAGTGAGTACAGATGCAGCTAACCAAAAAGCGCCCAGACTTTCTTTGAAAGTGACCTACTGGGGCGCCTGGGTGGCTCAGTGGGTTAAAGTCTCTGCCTTCGGCTCGGGTTGTGATCTCAGGGTCCTGGGATAGAGCCCCGTGTAGGGCTCTCTGCTCAGCGGGAAGCCTGCTTCCCCCCAACCCCCGCCCCGCCTGTCTCTCTGCCTACTTGTGATCTCTGTCAAATAAATAAAATAAAATCTTAAAAAAATTAAATTCTTTTTTTAAAAAGTGACCTACTTGCTTAATCTCAATACACTGGCAAGAGGGGCAGGAGGGGCAGGCATCTAATTTAAGATGCACCTGGGGGCTTATTTAATACTCTCGGGTTGGAGGATAGGAGACACCATCTTTGCATGCTCTCTCTACCTTGTTTCAACTCATCAGTATTACCTGGAAAGGAGACTGTTCCTTTTTCTGGTGCTCTGACTTTGGTAGCTTCTGCCCAGAAGACGCTTCTATATTGCCTGGCATTGGTGGCCAGCAGAACTTACACCTGTGGTCCCAAAGAACTATGCCCGCATACTTTAAAAGCTGCTGTCTGAGGTTCTGCTTCCAGTGAGCTTTGGTCTTGATGCTGGCTGACATCCTGCCCTTAGGGATACTGACATGTCTTGGCATATCCTCACCTACTGGGAGGCACCAAAAATAGGCTGCTTGGACAGTCACAAAGGTCTGAGAGGCATCAAAAGCTTGCGCAGGGGCCACTTCTTTAAGATTGGAAGAGATGGCTGTTTCATCTCTTGCACAGAAATCGGCATAGAGAGTGAAGCAAAAGGGAGAAACAGGAGTATGTTCCAAATGAAGTAACAAGGAAAAAAACCTCAGAACAAGACCTTCTGTAAAGCAGAGCTGAGTGCTGTACCTGATAAAGAGTTTAAAGTAACAGTCATAGATGCTCACAGAGCTCAGGAGAGGAATGGATGAACAGCGAGGACTTTGACAAAGAGGCAGAAGATAGAAGACAGTGCCAAATAGAAGTCACAGAGTTAATGCAATAATTGAACTGCAAAATAGATGAGAGAGGTTCAAGAGCAGACTGGAAAAAGCAGAAGAATGGATCAGCGAGCTGAAATATAATGGAATTCACCGCATCAAAAAAAACACAAATACAAAAATAAAGTCTACTATCTACAGAGAATGTGATATATGAACGTCATGGTTAACACAAACCAAAAAACCTGTAACAGATTTGCTTGGATTCCTTTCTTTATATTTTTTTCTGTAACACTAAAGAAAGTCATCAGAGCACAAGGGAAGAGAGGAAGAGAAAAAGAAAGAAGCAAAGAAGAACTACAAAAACAACCAGAAAACAATTAGTAAGAATGCTTTAAGTATCTACATATCAGTAATTACTTTAAATATATTAAATGCTCCAATCAAAAGACATGAGGTAACTGAATGGATTAAGAAAAAAAAAAAGACCTATCTATATGCTACCTATCAGAGACTTATTTCAGATATAAGCACACACACACAGTAGAAAGTGTAGGGATGGGAAAAGGTATTCTATGACACATTAGACAAGATGGACTTAACAGGTATATACAGAACATTCCACTCAAAAGCAATAAAATACACATTCTTCTCAAGCACACGTGGAACATTCTCCAGGATCACATATTATGGCACAAAGCAAGTTTTAATAATTTATTAATAAATTAATAAATGTATAAACTTAATAAGACAAATCATATCACCCATCTTTTCCAACCACAATGGTAAGAAACTAGAAATCAATTAAAACTGAATTAATTCACAAGCAGGTAGAGATTAAAGATGTTCCTGAACAACCAGTGGGTCAAAGAAGAAAAGAAATTTAAAAATATCTCTAGACAAATGAAAATGGAAACACAACATACCAAAAGTTATGGGATGCAGCAAAAGCAGTTCTAAGAGGGAAAGTTCATGGTGATAAATGTGTACATTAAGAAGAAACAAGAAAAAAAACCTAAACAACCCAGCCTTATACCTCAAAGAACTGGGAAAGAAAAACAAAGCCCAAAGTTAGTAGAAGGAAGGAAGTCACAAAGACCAGACTGGAAATAAATAAGACACTAAAGACAACAGAAAAGATCAATGAAACTTAGTGGTGGTTTTCTGAAAGGATTAAAAGAGAAGTTAAAATCAGATAACACATAAATACAAAAGATCATAAAAGAGTACTATGAACAATTAAACATCCAACAGATTGGACAACCTAGAAGAAATGGATTATTTCCTAGAAATATACAACCTACCAAGACTGAATCATAAAGAAATAGAAAGTCTGAACAGACAAGTTACTAGATAGGAGACCACATCAGTAACCAAAACCTCCCAATGAACAAAAATCCAGGACCAGATGGTTTCACTGGTGAACTATACCAAACATTTAAAGAAGAATGAATACAGATCCCTCTCAAACTACTCCAAGAAACAGAAGAGAACACTTCCAAACTCATTTTACAAGACTAGCATTATCCTCATACTAAAACCAGATAAGGACATCACATGAAAAGAAAATTACAGGCCAATATCCCTGATAAGCATAGATGTAGCCCCCAAATACAGAATTAGCAAACAAGATTAAACTCTACGTTAAATGGACCACACACCATAAATAAGTAGGTATTATTCCAGGGATGCAAGGATGGTTCAGCATCTGTAAATTAATCAGTATGATATACCACTTTATACCATTTTTATAAGATATAAAAATCTTATATCCCTGCATCTGCATCTCAAAAGATGCGAAGAGCATGGGAAAAAATTCAATGACCATTTGTGATTAAAAACCCTCAACAAAGTGGGGTTAGAGGGAACTTACCTCAACTTAATAAAGACCATATATAAAAAGCTCACAGTTAGCATCATACTCAATGTCGAAAAGCTGAAAACTTTTCCTTTAAGATCAGGACAAAGATGACCATTCTCACCATTTTTTAATTTTGGAAGTCCTAGGCAGAGAAATTAGGCAAGAAAAAGAAACAAAATGCACCCAAAATGGAAAGGAAAAAGAAAAACTGTATTTGTAGATGACATATTATACACAGAAAATGCTAAAGACTGCCAAAAACTATTAGAACTAATGAAAAAATTCAGTGTAGTTGCAGGATACAAAATAATATACAAAAGCCTGTTGCATTTCTATACAGGAATAACTATCAGAAAATAAGGAAACAATCCCATTTTCAATGTCATCGAAACAAATACCTAGGAACAAATTTAACCAAGGAGATAACCTGTACTCTGAAACCTCTAAGATATTATAGTGTAAGCCCTGACAGTTTTTCCTTTCTATGATGCAAGCATCTGACTTAAGGTTTGATTGCAGAGGCATCCACTTTAAAAGATGGCTATCTTGAATAAATATATTGCCTGCTATACATCTAGATAAAGAGCCAGGCCACCCCCACAACTCCTTTCCTCCTCCTTTGTTTTAGAGATCTTCCGCTGATTTAGATAACTGACCATTTGGATGGCTTGGCTTGTTTTTCTCTTCCTGTGTTTTAAATTCATACTCATATGTTTTATTTTTTTAAGATTTTATTTATTTATTTATTTGTTAGAGAGAGAGAGCACAGGCAGACAGAGTGGTAGGCAGAGGCAGAGGGAGAAGCAGGCTCCCTGCCAAGCAAGGAGCCTGATGTGGGACTCGATCCCAGGACGCTGGGATCATGACCTGAGCCGAAGGCAGCTGCTTAACCAACTGAGCCACCCAGGCGTCCCCATACTCATATGTTTTAAATTCACAAATAAAGAGTGAACACACAAAATCCTAGCCCTGTATTCTCTCTCTTTCCACGACCTTGCTGTGTGCTTTCCAGAACCTGTAAGCAATAAATCTTGTAAGCAATAGAACTTTCTTGATGGTCTTGCAGAGGGCATCTTGCAATCATAATAAAAACCACAAGGGCTGGTCCGACCTCAGTACTGGTTACTGATAGCCTGAGACCCGCACATAATTGAGGTAGTCAGCAGGACTGTGTGTTTGCCCTTGCAGTTAACTGAATGTCATTTAGCTGCAACTTGCTTAAAAACCACCTAACTCAAGTGGGGAACCTCATCTGAGAAAAGAACACTGCACCTGGAGGTCTGCTGCACTGCTCCGTGCTTTCACATGTTGTCTCTGTCATGTGCTGCCTGTGGTATGGAACCCAAAATATCACAGCTGCTCTGATAATTCAATGTTCTTCCCAGAGCAGCCTGATGAAGACCATATGGTTTAACCAGCCGATCAGACCATTGATTATAAGGGACTGACTATCGATATGCACAAGGGTCCTCTATGCCTCAAGTCTGAGGAGAACTAAGTAGGGTGGAGTGGACTGCAAAGCCATTGCCACTGCCCAAGGAGAGGCTGTGGAATAAAGCAGGAAGAAAGGATTCCTGTAGTTGGAGAGGATAGGCAGCCTCTGCCTGTAACAGCTGAGTCAGCAGGTTGTGCCTAGATGGTAAGTCCTAACCCAGAGAGTAAAAGAGCCTTGCAACAGCGAACCAGTAGCCCAATGAAAAGGCAAATACAACAGAGGCCTATGGTCTCTATGCTGCCATTTAACACAGTGTGTTGTTGCTCTTTGTCCTCTGACCTGATGAACTATCATGGGTCAATCCCTGGTTCAAAATTGCTAAAAATAAATAAATAAATTTCCTGAACATCTATTGCCAACACCCCCTAAGAACCTTGAGGAGGTGCACTAGCTCCTTGGTAAATGTAGAACCCCATGAAAGATTCCTGGGAATTGCTCAGTGCTGCAGCATAGCAACATGCCAAGCCTCTGGCACTACATTCCAGACGCCCATGGGCTTTTCCCAAAGACCTTGCGTATATCAGGTTAGAAGTGGACCCAATTCCTGGACAGGTTGATTGGGACACCCTGGAAAGCAATTGCCTATGAAGGGGGTGCACAGTAGCATCATCCAGAACTTACTGATTAACAACACATAAGATTGAGGCAATGGGAGAAAATGAAGAAGTGGAAACAGATCAGAAGCTAACTGGCAGTCAAATTTTTTTTTAAAGATTTTATTTATTTATTTGTCAGAGAGAGAGAGAGAGAGCGCGCGAGAGCAAGCACAGGCAGACAGAGAGGCAGGCAGAGGCAGAGGGAGAAGCAGGCTCCCTGCCGAGCAAGGAGCCCAATGTGGGATTCGATCCCAGGACGCTGGGATCATGACCTGAGCCGAAGGCAGCCACTTAACCAACTGAGCCACCCAGGCGTCCCCTGGCAGTCAAACTTTTAAAAGATTTTATGCAGAACTGCGTAAGACAGAGGGAAGCTAACTGGCTGTCGCAGGTTGTTTTGTGTTTTGGAAGGGGCTATGGACTGTTATTCATGGTGGCCAAAATGTTCCAAATGGTCAGCATCTCTAAAGGCTTTAAAATCCATAGTGTTTTTTTTTTTTAAGATTTTTCATTTATTTATTTGACAGATAGAGATAACAAGTGGACAGAGAGGCAAGCAGAGAGAGGAAGGGAAGCAAGCAGGCTCTCTGCTGAGCAAAGAGCCCGATGCGGGCTCGATCCCAGAACCCTGGGATCATTACCTGAGCCGAAGGCAGAGACTTTAACCCACTGAGCCACCCAGGTGCCCCTCCATAGTATTTTTAAAGATCCATATGAGCTATATGCTCGTTTCCTTGGAGATATACCACAGAAGCCTTGACAGGAGCCAATAGCACGCCAAAGTAACTCCTGCCCTAGGGAGAAGGAAAGATAACTACACGTACCCCTCAGCTTTCCCGTGAACTGGGTGAAAGCAAGAAATGTGGTTCATAAGGGGTCCGTGAAACCAAGGAAAAAGCTGACAGGGTTATCAAAACCTCCAGTGAGGAGGAAAAGAGAAAAGAGAAGGCAAAGAAAGGCCCCTGGAGCCAGATATTTGTATAAGGGGCCTTCCTCTCCTCACATAGATAATTTACTGCCTGGTGCTGTGCCCATCCTTCCAACAGTGATTAGCAAAACATTAAGATGAAGTCTGTCTCCGGCTGTGCAAAATTGGCATGATCCAATGGGCTTACCATTGCCCTGTGTTTAGTGACCCAAATGACCTCCTTCAATTGCAAACCTAAAGATGACCTATTTGACCCTCAGTTCAGAGAATTCCTTTGACCAGACACTCCCCCTAATTATGGGTCTCCACTGCAACATTTTATTACAACTGCTCAAGGTATCTGAATGGCACCAAAACTAATAGGAGAAAACTTACATTCTTTCTCTGTCCTTTGAAGATGTAAATTTTACATCTTTGAAATGTAAATACCCAAGAAGGTAAATAAGACAATCACCCACGAATGGAGAAACAGTGGAGGAAAAAGGCCTTTTAAAATACAAACTGCTATAAACACTCCTTTGCCCAAATCTAGTCCATACCTTCCAAAAGATAGCTTGTGAAGGAAAAATGCAAATCTTCATAATTTTTTCCACAAATATTAGTAAAAAGCCTTAGCCACTGAATTAGGTAACTTTAACTTGTTCTGTCTGCCTGGAACATAATTTGAATTCAAATGTTATTATCAACTAGTGGAGTTTGTATTGTACCTGATTCCTAACTAAAATTTTGAATGGAAGCCATAGGATGATCTGTGTTTCTACCTATGTCTGTGGGTGTATGATACATATGTGACATATTTTTCTTCCCCTGGATGGTACTGCCAAAATTACTTTGTAAAAAAGTTTTTTGGGGGCGCCTGGGTGGCTCAGTGGTTAAGCTTCTCCCTTCAGCTCAGGTCATGATCTCAGGGTCCTGGGATGGGGCCCCGCATGGGACTCTCTACTCAGCGGGGAGCCTGCTTCCCCCTTCTCTCTCTGTCTGCTGCTCTGCCTACTGTGATCTCTCTCTGTCTCTGTCATATAAATAAATAAAATCTTAAAAAAAAATTTTTATTTGACTCAGAAGAATAACCACTTATCAAATTTAATATTTCTAAACTCTCTAGAATATAGAAACAAACCAAAATGCTTTATGAATTTATGTGATCTGGGATAATATTTGGTAAATTAAAGCTAGTTTATTTTGGTTTAATTAAAATAGAGATATTGTCAGAGTTGTCAGCATTGAATGTAATCATATATCTTGTATTCTACCTGAGCTGGTAAGTCAAGTAAGCTCACTCCGTATGTTTTGCAAACTTTGTCATGATGGCTGTTTTACTCTCTCATGAAATTTGCATAAGTAATCTGAATATGACTGTTAAAAAATATGTTAAACATAAAATTGGGATAAAAAAGTTTATAACTATACTTTCCAATAACAGTGTTTTATGGTATGCCTACTGAAAAATAGTTACCCAATTATTTTTGGTAACCTGGAACTTGAGAGTTTTTCTCGGTTGTTATGGAAATTCACTGAATATCTAGATTGTTTCCAAATAAGATAAAATACTGAAACATTAATTACTAAACATAGATGTATCTGCTTTTGGCTCTCATTACCTAATAATATTTGGACATGTCAGCAAACATGTCTTGCGTCACATTTTGTACTGTTAGAAAGCACATGCTACCAAAAATAATGAAATCTACTCGAATTTGCCAATATACTCTAAATGTGGTATAACAATTCACAATTTCTTACTTCTTAGTTTTTATGAGAAGTAAAGGGTTCTCCCAAATTGCTAAGGAAATGCTGAAAAAGAAAAAACTGGCGGCATCACTTTACCTGATTTCAAGCTTTACTACAAAGCTGTGATCACCAAGACAGCATGGTACTGGCATAAAAACAGACACATAGACCAGTGGAACAGAGTAGACAGCCCAGATATGGACCCTCAACTCTATGGTCAAATAATCTTCGACAAAGCAGGAAAAAATATACAGTGGAAAAAGGACAGTCTCTTCAATAAATGGTGCTGGGAAAATTGGACAGCTATAGGTAGAAGAATGAAACTTGACCATTCTCTTACACCTTACACAAAGATAAACTCGAAATGGATAAAAGACCTCAACGTGAGACAGGAATCCATCAGAATCCTAGAGGAGAACATAGGCAGTAACTTCTTCGATATCAGCCACAGCAACTTCTTTCAAGATATGTCTCCAAAGGCAAAGGAAACAAAAGCGAAAATCAACTTTTGGGACTTCATCAAGATCAAAAGCTTCTGTACAGCAAAGGAAACAGTCAACAAAACAAAGAGGCAACCTACAGAATGGGAGAAGATATTTGCAAATGACAGTACAGACAAAGGCTGATATCTAGAATCTATAAAGAACTTCTCAAACTCAACACACACAAAACAGATAATCATGTCAAAAAATGGGCAGAAGACATGAACAGACACTTCTCCAATGAAGACATACAAATGGCTATCAGACACATGAAAAAATGTTCATCATCACTGGCCATCAGGGAGATTCAAATAAAAACCACATTAAGATACCACCTTACGGGGCGCCTGGGTGGCTCAGTGGGTTAAAGCCTCTGCCTTCGGCTCGGGTCATGATCCCAGGGTCCTGGGATCGAGCCCCATATCGGGTTCTCTGCTCGGCGGGAGCCTGCTTCCTCCTCTCTCTCTACCTGCCTCTCTGCCTACTTGTGATATTTGTCTGTCAAATAAATAAATAAAATCTTTAAAAAAAAAGATACCACCTTACACCAGTTAGAATGGCCAAAATTAGCAAGACAGGAAACAACGTGTGTTGGAAAGGATGTGGAGAAAGGGGAACCCTCTTACACTGTTGGTGGGAATGCAAGTTGGTGCAACCACTTTGGAAAACAGTGTGGAGATTCCTTAAGAAATTAAAAATAGAACTTCCCTATGACCCTGCAATAGCACTACTGGGTATTTACCCCAAAGATACAGATGTAGTGAAAAGAAGGGCCATCTGTACCCCAGTGTTCATAGCAGCAATGGCCACGGTCACCAAACTGTGGAAAGAACCAAGATGCCCTTCAACGGACGAATGGATAAGGAAGATGTGGTCCATATACACTATGGAGTATTATGCCTCCATCAGAAAGGATGAATACCCAACTTTTGTATCAACATGGACGGGACTGGAAGAGATTATGCTGAGTGAAATAAGTCAAGCAGAGAGAGTCAATTATCATATGGTTTCACTTATTTGTGGAGCATAACAAATAACACAGAGGACATGGGGAGATGGAGAGGAGAAGGGAGTTGAGGGAAATTGGAAGGGGAGTTGAACCATGAGAGACTATGGACTCTGAAAAACATTCTGAGGGTTTTGAAGGGGCGGGGGGCAGGAGGTTGGGGGAGCCAGGTGGTGGGTTTTATGGAGGGCACGTATTGCATGGAGCACTGAGTGTGGTGCATAAACAATGAATTCTGTTATACTGTAAAGAAATTAAATAAATTTTAAAAATTAAAAAAAAAAAGAAGGAAAGGGTTCTGGGAAGCCTGGGTGGCTCAGTAGGTTAAGCGTCTGCCTTCAGCTCAGGTCATGATCCCAGGGTCCTGGGATCAAATCCTACATCGGGATCCTTGCTTGGCGGGGAGCCTGCCTCTCCCTCTGCCTGCTGTTCCCTCTGCTTGTGCTCTCTGACAAATGAATAAATAAAATCTTTAAAAAAAAAGAAGTACAGGGTTCTAAGGGTTAAGAATTCTAGTACCTGTAATTAGATCTACTAAAAATAATACAAGAACATCTCAATGCAAGAAAAATACGATGTCTATTGGTTAAGAAAAGGTATGAAGTATGGGATTATGGGGGAAGTTGGTAGAGTAGGAAGACCCTAAGAAGCTCACCTTGTCCCGTGGATACAACTAGATAACACTCATACCAGTGTAAATAACCCAGAAAATGACCCAAAGACTGGCAGAACAAACTCCACAACTAAATGTAGAGAAAGGGCCACACCAAAAAGGGTAGGAAGGGTGGAGATGTGGTAAGGAGCTAAACAGCCTGCAAGTGGACCATGGGAGGGAGGGACCCCTAGGCAGAGGGAAGGGAGAAGAACAAGGCTACTACACCAGGGAGGCCGTGCAGCAAAAATGATTCTTTATTACATCTGACTTTGAAAACCAGAGGAACCAAATTTTCTAAGTTCATAACAATCAGTGGGACCTAAAGCCTAGAATTTTAAAAATCAGTAGGCTCGGCTCTGGGACAGCCTGGAAGGTGAGTGGAAGCTGAGTCCCCACCTTTATAGAGACAGAACAAACAGCCCTTGAAATACAGCACAGAAGCACTAGTTTGAAAAACCGCTGAATCATACCGGAGGGAGGGTTGTTTACTCATCTCAGAGCATGTCTTGGAGGGGCAGGGATCCCTAAGGGATGTCTCTAAGAACAAAGCAGCTTGGCAGGCACCATTTCCCTCCCCCACCCCCTGCAGGAAATAGCAGGGAGCTGACATTCATTACCTAACTTACTTATACCAGCTCCCAACCCACAAATCCACCCCTTTCAGATAGGCCCACTTCAGTCTAGAGTCTGCAAGGCTCCTCTCACAGAACACCTGGGGAATGTGAAGCTTGCTAACATGACTGCCCAACTAACCCCCACCTCCCCACACATTGCAGATCTGCCTCTTCTGGAATGCTCCTGGCCAGAGACCATTTAAACCAGGGCTAGGGGCCTGGCAGCATGCAGGAAGCCCCGAGGGAAAGATAACTACACATACCAGTCAGACTGTGGAGCCAGCAGTGGGCTAGGAGCAGACAGCTGGTCTGATTAAAGCTTACAATGAAAGCTTCTCAAGAGGACAATGCAGGGTAAACACCCTGCAGTTTGGTGCTACTGCATCTCTGGCAAATGCTTGGTCTGACTCAACTCAAGCCCCAGGCGGCCTCAGACTGTTCCACTAACACCACAGGGACAAAATGCTGCCCACAACTGGCAAAAAGGTCACTGCAGACAACTGGACTGAAGGAAAATGTGGCTCACAACAGCAGGGCACATGCTATACACATAGGGGGCACCCCTGAAGTGCCAGATTCCAGTACACAGGGGACAGTGCACTGCACGGCACTACAAGAGCTACAAGAGCTCTTCTTCATAAGGCCACTACTTTTGAGAGCAGGAGACATAGCTGACTTTTCTAACAGAAAGAGACACAGACTTAGACAAAATGAAGAAACATAAGAATATATCCCAAATGAAAGAACCAGACAAAACCATAGAGATAAGTAGTATGTCTGATCATTTATAGTAATGATCGTAAAGATACTACTTGATTTGAGAAACAGCGAAGAAAATCAGTGAGATCCTTAGCAAAGAGATACAAAAGAATCAATCAGAAATGAAGAACATAATAAATAAAATTTAAAACACACTAGATGGAATAAACAGTAGATTAGAAGAAGTATAACATTCACATTACAGGGATCCCAGAAAGAAAAGAGAGAGAAGGAGGCAGAAAACTTATTTGAAGAAAGAATAGCTGAAAACTTCACAAATCAGAAAGGAAGCAGAAATTCAGAGGCAGGAAAAAACAGAGAGCCCCCAACAAAATCAACCCAAGGAGTCCACACCAAGACACATAGTAATTAAAATGGCAAAAAGTAGTGATAAAGAGAGAATTGTAAAGGCACCAAGAGAAAAGAAAATAGTTAAATACAAGGGGAACCCCATAAGGCTATCAGCTGATTTTTCAGTAGAAACCTTGCAGGCCAGAATAAAATGGCAAGATACATTCAAAAAGCTGAAAGGGAAAAATCTGCAGCCAAGAATATCCAGCAAGGCTATAATTCAGAATATAAGAGACAGAGTTCCCCTGTCAAACAAAAGTTAAGGAATTCATGATCACTAAACTAGCCATGCAAGAAATGATAAAGGGGACTCTTTGGAAAGGAGAGAACAGAAATAAGAGGAAGTACAAAAGCAGTAAAAATAAGTATATTTATAAAAATTAATCAAATGACTTACAAAAGGATATAAAGTATGACACCATATACCTAAAACATCGTAAGAGGTAGAGGAGTAAAAAATGGGCTCAAACTCAAGTGACTACAAACTTAATACAGACTGCTATATGCAGAAGATGTTATATACAAACCTAATGGTTAACACAAATCCAAATCCAGTAGCAGAGATGCAAAAAAAATAGAGACAAAGGAATCCAAGTATATCACTAAGAAAAGAAAGCCAACTAGTCATGAGAGAAGTGAGCATGGCAAGAACTGGACAGAGAAGAACTACAAAAACAACCATAAAACATGTAACAAAATGGCAATAAATACATACCTATCAATAATTACTTTGAAGATAAATGGACTAAATGCTCAAAGTAAAAGATGGGCTGATGAAATGGATAAAAAAAAAACAAAATCCATCTATACACTGCCTATAGGACACTCATTTCAGATCTAGACACATGTAAACTGAAAGTGAAACAATGAAATATTTATCATACAAATGGCTGTGAAAAGAAATCTGGGTAGCAATACTTATACTGGACAAAATAGACTTTAAAAAAGACCCTAACAAGAGACAAAGAAGAACACTATGTACTCATTAAGGGGACAATCCAATAAGAAAATATAACAGCTTTAAATATTTATGCACCCAACATGGAAGCACCCAAATACATAAAACAGTTAAATATAAAGGAATTAACTGATAGTAATACAATAATAATAGGGGATTATAACACCACTTATATCAATGGGCAAATCATCCAAAGAGAAAATCAACAAGGAAGAGAGTACCTCTGAATGACACACTGGCCAGATGTTTTTAACAGATATATTGAGAACATTTCATCCTAAAGCAGCAGAATACATATTCTTTGCAAGTGCACATGGAACATTCCCCAGAATAGATCACATAATAGACCACAAAAGAAGTCTCAACAAACTCAGAAAGATCAGAGTCATACCATCATCTCTTATGACCACAATGTTATGAAACTAGAAATCAAGAAAAAAATCTGGAAAGGGAGCACAAATACATAGAGGGTAAATAACATGCTACTAAACAATAAAGGGTCAACTATAAAATCAAAGAGAAAATTGGACATGGACACAAATGAAAATAAAAACATAACAGTCCAAAATCTTTCAGATGCAGCAAAATCACTAGTAAGAGGGAAGTTTATAGCAAGGCAGGCAAGAAGCAAGAAAAATCTCAAAAATCCTAAGTTTACACCTAAAGGGGCAGAAAAAACAAGAAAAAGTAAAACCCAAAACCCGTATAAGGAAGGAAATAATAATGATTAGTGCAGAAATAAATTACATAGAAACTAAAACAAACAAACAAACAAAAAATCCCAGCAGAACAGATCAATGAAACCAGGAGCTGGTTCTTTAAAAAAAAAATCAGTAAAACTTGACAAACCCTTAGCCAGACTCAACAAGAAAAAAGAGAAAGGACTCAAACAAAATCAGAAATGAAAGAGGTGAAATAACAGACACCACAGAAATACAAATGGCTATAACAAGAATGTTACGAAAAATCATATCCCATCAAATCAAACTATAGAAAATAGATAAATTCCAATAAACATATAACCTACCAAAAATGAAGTAGGAAGAAATAGAAAATTTGAACAGACCAATTACCAGCAAGGACATGGGATCAGTAATGAAAAAAACTCTCAACAAACAAAAGTCAAAATAGAGGGCTCCATAAGTGAATTCTTTAAAAAAAAAAAAAAAAGATTTACTTATTTATTGGAGAGAGAAAAAGAAAGAGATCGTGAGCAGGAGGAAGAGCAGAGGGAGAGACTCTCCAGCGACTCAGCAATGAGCACAGAACCCCATGCGGGATCTCATAACCCCGAGATCATGCCCTGAGCCAAAACCAAGAGTTGGACACTTAACAGACTGAGCCACCAAGGTGCCCTGGCTTCACAAGTGAATTCTACCAAACATTTAAGAAAGAGTTAATACCTATTCTTCTTAAACCATTCCAAAAAAAATCGAAGTGGAAGGAAAACTTACAAATTCTATGAGGCCAGTATTACCTTGATACCAAAACCAGATAAAGAGACCACAAAGAAGAACTATAGGCTAGTACCTCTGATAAACATAGATGCAAAAATCCTCCACAAAGTACTGGCAAACCGAAAACAACAATTGTATTTAAAAAATCATTCACCATGATCAAGTGGGATTTATTCCTGGGTTGCAAGGATGATTCAATATTTGCAAATCAATCAAGGTGATATATTACATCAGTAAGAGAAAAAGATAAAAGCTATATGATCATTTCAATAACTGAAGAAAAAGCTTTTGCCCAAGTACAACATTCATTCATGACAGAAACCTTCAACAAGGTAGGTTTAGAGGAAACATACCTCAACATAATAAAAGCCATCTTCGAAAAACCCACAGCTAACATCACACTCAATGGTGAAAAACTGAGAGCTTTTCCCCTAAGATCAAGAACAAGACAGGGATGTCCTCTATCACCACTTTTATTCTACACTGCACTGGAAGTCCTAGCCACAGGAAGGAGACAAGAAAAAAGGAATAAGACGCATCCAAATTGGTAAGGAAGAAGCAAAGTTTTCACCATCTGCAAATGACAAGATATGATATACAGAAAACACTGAAAACTCCACCAAAATACTACTGGACAGACAAATGAATTCAGTAAGATTGCAGGATACAAAATCAATGTAGAGAAATCCATTGCATTTCTATACATTAATAGTGAAACATCGGAAAGAAAAATTGTGAAAGCAATCCCATTTATAATTGCACCAAAAATAATAAACTAGAGATAAACAAGGAAGTGAAAGACTTGTACTCTGAAAAATATAAAATATTTCTGAAAGAAATTGAAGATGACACAAATGGAAGAACATTCTGTGCTCATGGGTTAGAAGAACAAATATTGTTCAAATTTCCATTCTACCCAAAGCAATGTACAGATTTAATGTAATCCCTATCAAAATGCCAACAGTATTTTTCATAGAACTAAAACAAACAATCCTAAAATTTGTATGGAACTACAAAAGACCCCAAATAACCAAAACAATCTTGAAAAGGAGGAACAAAGTTGGAGGTATAACAATTACAGATTTAAAGTTATATTACACAGCTGTAGTAATCTTAACAGGATGGTACTGGCATGACAACAGATACATAGATCAATGAATAGAAAGCCCAGAAATAAGCCCATGATGTTATGGTCAATTAATCTTTGACAAAGAATATGCAATGGGAAAAAGTTCAACAAATGGTGCTGGGAAAACTGACCACTTTCTTTCACAATACACAAAAATGAACTCAAAATGGATTAAGGACCTAAATGTGAGACCTGAAATCATAAAAATCCTAGAAGAGGGTGTAGGCTGTTATTTCTCTGACATGGGCCATAACATCTTTCCAGATATGTCTCCTGAGGCAAAGGAAATAAAAGCAAAAATGAACTATTGAGACTATGTCAAATTAAAAAGCTTTTGTACAGCAATGGAAGCAACCCATAAAACGAAAAGACAACCCAGTGAATGGGAGAAGATATTCACAAATGACATATCTGATAAAGGGGGAGTATCCAAAATATATAAAGAACTTACACAACTCAACATCAAAAAAACAAATAATCCAGTTAAGACATGAACAGACATTTCTCCAAAGAAGACATCCTGATGGCCAGCAGACACATGAGAAGATGTACAACATCACTAGTTAAACATGGAAATGCAAATCAAAACTACAATGAGATATTACCTCATACCTGTCAAAATGACTAAAATTACAAATACAAGAAACAAGTGCTAGAGAGTATGTACAGAAAAGGAACCCTCATGCACTGCTGGAAATGCAAACTATTGGAGCCACTGCAGAAAACAGTATGAAGGGTCTTCAAAAATTAAAAACAGAATTACATATGATCCAGTAATTCCATTATTGGGTATTTACCCAAAGAAAACAA